>CM068828.1:122160218-122345218 GCA_028554795.2 Sinohyriopsis cumingii
TCTCAATGTTTGAAAGAAGCATCTTTAATCTAGTAAGCCGATGCACGCTCGTGATGCAGGCAGTTTGATTTACTTTATTTATGTACGTCTAGATCGAAAAGTGGAGGCGGGAGATTATTATTGTACAGCTCTTTGGCATCAGCTATAGGTCATTACTATAATCCCCTGTATCATGGTTTATGCATAGAAATTCACTTTTCTTATCATTATAAGGACAGATAGTTTTTAAATACGACGCAAGATGAAGCAACCAAAAGGTCATGCAAGTAATACGGAACAGGCAGAAGAGAGAGAGAGAAATAAAGAAAAAGATGCAATCAAGCAAAAGTAAAACGGAGATAAAAAAAAAGACAAAAGATGCAACCAAACAGAAGAAAAGCGGTGCTGATTGAAATATATTCGAAGCAGTTATCCAGTTAATCAACAGTTAACAGAGAACAAATACTAAAAATAAACAGCAACTTGCCAAAAGTTGAAAGAACAATCAAGATAAGTTAAATAAAATTGAAAACGAAAAGGTAACTGAATGCATTATATTACGTTTTGGGTTTGCTTTCACTTGCAGGCTAAGAGAAAATAACCGATTAAAGATATTAATAAAACATTACAAGATTGACGCTTCTAAAACATAACATTAAAGGAACTAATTTTATGGAGAAAAAAAATAGACAAATATAAGAATCATCAGAGAATGATCTTTAAAATATGTTTTCTCTAGAAGAAAACAAAATCTTAACGCGAAAAGGTTTAACGCAACACCAGCCAGAAGCCGAGAAAATATTCCAGTTTGAGGATTTCGCTCTTAAAGTAATTTTTTTTTACTGCAAGACGAGGATTCCAGATAATTATTGATGTAAGACAGACTGGTTTGTGCTTTCAGAATCTTCACCCTAGGAGAATAAGAACATGAAAATGCCACAACCATGTTTTAAAAAGTCAAATAATGCAGACTGTATTAGGTTTTATGATGTAAAGTTTGTGATTTTTCTTGGTGTCTTCCGCATCACCTTTTAGTCAGTGTTTCGAGACATCTAAGCTGTAGGCCGGTTATTTCGACACATCTAAACTTTAGGTCGGTTGTTTAGAAGCATCTCAGCTGTAGGCCGGTTATTCCGAGGCATCTAAACCTTAGGTCGGTTGTTTCGAGGCATCTAAGCTGTAGGCCAGTTATTCCGAGGTATCTAACATTAGGTCGGTTGTTTCGAGGCATCTAAGCTGTAGGCCGGTCGTTTCGAAGCATCTAAACTGTAGGCCGATTGTTTCGAGGCATCTAAGATGTAGGCCGGTCGTTTCGAAGCATCTAAACTGTAGGCCGGTTGTTTCGAGGCATCTAAGATGTAGGCCGGTTGTTTCGAAGCATCTAAACTGTAGGCCATTTGTTTCCAGGCATCTAAGCTGTAGGCCAGTTCTTCTTCCGTATATTTATTTTCCTTTAATAATAATAATAGGTTTCTTTTAAAAAAATATTTTCATCCTTTAACTTGAAGTAAAATTAAGAGTCTTTAAGTTAAAAGAGCACACGAAAGAGCAAGACTTTGTCGTTGACATTAATTGGTATATACCTGTGGTACTTGTGTTATTGTTGTTGACATTAATTAGCATATACCTGTGCTACTTGTGTTATTGTTGTTGACGTTAATTAGTATATACCTGTGCTACTTGTGTTATTGTTGTTGACGTCAATTAGTATATACCTGTGCTACTTGTGTTATTGTTGTTGACGTTAATTAGTATATGACTGTGCTACTTGTGCTAGGTAGCCGTCCTATTCAATCTTGGAGAATAATCTGGATTACTCTTTGTCAGCAACTAAATAACACTTTTCGCGGAGATTACCTCAAGAGGTCAAAATGTATCCTATTCGAAAATCCTGTTATGCCACGTAAAGGAAATTCATCAAATTGTATACGTTGATGAGTGATTTTCTTCAATCATGATACGTTTCTTTTGAGACTTCTACCTTTATACTTCTGGAATGTGTTTATAATTTCGTATCTACCTATCTCTTACTTCCGAGAATACTTTATATGTATCTTAGTTGCTTTATTATATATTTGTTTTGTCACAGAGCTGTCATTAGTAATATTTATACACATGTCTACTAAAACTACTTCATAATGGCAATACTGCAAATTTTGTTTTAAAAATGTAAGAGGTCTCGGCAACATTGGAGTGTTTTCTTAACCTAAAAGAAAATGTACGAAAACTGTAACTGATGCTACAATATTTTTATGGTTGTGTTAATCGAGTGGTGTTTTTGTTGTTGTTGTTTCTTTTTTCAGGTAGCAAGCACAAAGAAGACTGACATTGAAACTGAGCAAATCTTTTGAGTGATGCCAAGTATTTTCGAGTGATGTCGAGTACTCTCGAGTGTTGAAAAGTCTTTGGGTTATGCCAAGTATTCTCTTATTCGAGTGATGACAAGTGTCCTTTATTTGATTGATGTTTTGTATTCGAGCGCCGCCGAGTATTCGGGTTACTGATGCTTGAATTATAGAAGTCTTTACTTGATTATTTGTGTTTATGAATGTCAACCGAATTTCAGAAGTAGAAAAATATATTTAGGACTTGTTATGTTACAAGACTTCAAGTTGTATGGCAATAATGCTTTTAAACAAGAAGCGTTTTACATGCATTACATAACTAAAGGTATGAGAACAAAGGATGGGGACATTTTATGTCAGACCGTCGTATAACGACATATGTTAGCTATGTTATAGCTACAACACATTTTTAGAACAGTTCTTCATTGCTTTGATTTGTACACACAGCATTTGTCCAACTATTTATTGCTGTAGTACACTACTTTATCAAATTCAAGGTTTGAATCATCTGCTTACTTGCAATGAACGTTAATAAAAGAAAAACAGCTGGATGGAGATAAATACATGACAAATAAGTTTAATGCAGATTAAATTTTAATTGAAACTTTTCAGAAGTGAAAAAAATTATAGAAATCAATTGAATCAGAATTGATAATTAACTTAGTGATGGTAGCGAACTATTCAAATACGAGAAGGCGAAGAAATGCCGACTGGAATCTCAGTTGATGCAACCTTAATTGCTGTGGCAAAATGCAACTCATCACAGAAATAGAAATTAAACAAGACGACATATCCTTTCGTAAAACCAACCTGTTTGCATAATGCATTGCTATTGCAAGCACGCATGCAAACCCAGAATAACCGGAAAACGTGTTAACTTTAATTTGAAAGTTGTTAGAATATTTCAATCAGCTCTGTAAATCAAATTGAGATGTATTTTGTGACAATCTCAATGCGAACAAGGGCCTTAACTGAAGAAAACTGACTTTTGACTCGTGAGTGTGGACGCCATTATCGTAAATCATTTCTTGCTGATTGGAAAGTGTTATTCCTAATCACACGTGTATAATTTAGAGCTGGAAATGAATGCTAACCTAAACATCTCTTTTAGGACTGTTGTTTTCGAAAATCCAATATTTATGCCTGAATGTTATTATCTCCTTCGTGAATATATCCTTACTTAATTTTGTATTTGCATCTTGCCATAAGTCTATATTAAAGATACATTTTCCTTTCCACAAACAGATAATATGGTCAACACATTGCAAATTTAATACCTCATTGTAACTAAGAAGCGTAACGTCAAACACATTATAAATATATATATATATATATATATATATATATATATATATATATATATATATATATATATATATATATATATGATAACTCCAGTTATTGCCTCTTGACAAAAGTTATGAGGACAGAATGTATATACTGATGGCTCCTTTTTTTTCATCATTTTTCAAAACTGCCATTGTAAAGCCTCTACTGAAGAAACCAACACTAGACCATAACGATTTAAAGAATTACCGCCCAGTTTCTAATCTCCCATTCATATAAAAAATCTTAGAAAAGGCTGTTCTATCCCAGCTTGCATTTAATGACATTCTCTCTGCGTTGGATAGCGGAAAGATTACAGTCCTCACCCTCCTTCATTTATCTGCAGCATTTAACATAATAGACCATGTTATATTACTTCACCGTCTCCAGCATGTATTTGGCATTAATGATATAGCCTTACTGTGGTTCAAGTCCTACTTGGGCAACAGGACACAAATTGTATCTGCAAATGGAATACACTCCAGCCCAGTTGATATATGTTGTGATGTTCCACAGGGCTCTGTTCTTGGACCTGTTCTCTTCATTCTGTACACTCAGCCGCTCTCATGTGTCATAGATAATCATCCAGTGTCTCACCAACTGTATGCTGATGACACCCAAATATACAAATCTAGCCACCCAACTGAAGTTGATGCTACCATCCGAGGTGTAGAGAGGTGCATTCCTGATGTGAAATCATGGATGACATGTAACAAGCTGCAGATGAATCATGACAAAACTGAGGCTATTCTGATCACAACATAAAGACTTTTTCATTCACATCCTTTACCTCAAACAATAAATATCAGCAACACCAACATTAAATTCACACAATCAGTACGAAACCTAGGTATTACTCTGGACGGTACTCTCACATTGCACCAACATGTCATGAACATATGCAAGGCTGCATATCTTGAGCTGAGACGCATCAGCTCCATTCGCAAATATCTTTCAGTTGATGCCACTAAAACACGTGTGTCTTCATTAGTACTTTCAAGACTGGACTATTGTAACTCAATTATGTCTGGTTCATCTCAATATCTGCTCCAGAAACTTCAAAAAGTTCAAAACACAGCTGCTTGGATCATACTTAGAGTACCACGATCATAGCACACCTCCCCGCTGCTCTGTACCCTACACTGGCTATCCATTCGATCCAGAATCAAACACAAAATTTGTTCTCTGTGCTACGTTTCACTGTCGGACTCTAGTCCAACATACCTATCCGACCTCACCCATGTATACACACCAGCAAGATACTTACGCTCCTCTTCTGACAAGCATATACTCATTATTCCCACTATGAAAACAAAGTCATATGGACAGCGTTCTTTTGCATATCAAGGCCCAGCAAAGTGGAATGAATTGCCCACTGAACTTAGACACAAAGACACAGTGATCCCATTCAAGAGGGCTCTTAAAACTCACTTATTTTGACTGCAAGAACAAACTTAAAGACTTAATAATGTTTCATACCTTAAATATTCAAAGGATGTTTTTTAATGTTTTCTAATTTCATGGTGTTTGTTTTTGTAATCATATCATTATATGTTTTGTTTTTTTTATCTTATAGGTGTTGTCTAATGTTGTAAAGGGCTTAGAGCTTCTAAAGATTAGGCGCTATACAAAGTCCTCATTGTTATTATTATTATCAAATCAAAGTCAATATCAGTATATTTTTGCAGGCGCAGTCGACCCTTATTTTGTCAGAAGAGTTGAAATAATTGTTCGGAACCTTGTTTTTAATAAATCTTTGTTATTTCTTATATTTAACATAGTTATCCCGCGTTATCTCATTTTGTTATATGTTGTATTCTGGTATCTATAACAAAGTATCCAACGTATTTAATGTTATTCGTGGTGACAACCCGTAATAGAACCACACGAAGCTATTTCCCCTCGCATCGTTCACAACAAATGTAGCAGAACACAGGAAAATGTATTTCAAAATAAAATTAAATAAAATATACAAAATTGACAGAAGAAAATTATAGATTGCAAAACTTTGACGTTTGTTGAAGGTTTATGACGTTTTCAATGACACTAATCGATTTTCAGCATGGATGCTTTAGCGGATCCGGAACCTATTGGATATTCGCCAGTGTAAAACGGGCATAAACATAGTTTCTGATTATGACATACAAAACGTCTATCCCATTCTGGAATCCTAAGAAATTTTATAGCATAGGTCTTGAAAAAGAAACTTTTTTTCTGGTGCAGCATTACATTAAAAGGAGAGCGATGACGTGGCAAAGAAGTTGACCTTTCCGATAGTATGTTACTGATATTTTGTTCTGCAGCGTTCTACGTACGACAACAGTTCAATTCGAAGGCATATAATCGAACATATTAGCTAACTACTTCTGTGTCTGAGAATAAAAACTAATTTATTTTGCAGAATAAAATTGTGTATGAATGATCAGAAAATGTAATTGTTATTGAAATTGTTGTTGAAATTGTTGTTGGTTCTTCGATTGGTTTTAAACAATCAGGCCTCTTCTAAACATTGTTCATACGAGTATTTCAGGTACCGTATACTACTTAGGTGAGAAACGTAAAGTAAAAGAATCACAGTACAAAATTATGTGTATGTTTGCTACATTGGTGTTAAATGACTCGTATACCAACGTAGATTTAGCTTTATCGGCATAGCTAACTTGTTCGAATCTTTGATGGTCCATTGGTGGTAGGGTGTTCTAAAGTGCTCGCCTTTACCGATCACTGCCATTTCACCTTCGCCCGCGTGGGTTCTAGTGTCTGACTCGGCCAATTTGGATATGTGAGAAATCTTGCCATAAGCTCATGTGGGTCAGGATTTTTTCCCAGGGCTTCACCAGGTTCTCCCTCTGGCCATGTAAAGCCTATCTTGAGCTGGGAATTGACGTTAAAAAAACAACATAACACAAGAACGTATCATTGTGGACATGTCTCTTCTATAAACGTAATATATTGCGATAAATGGTTTCAATAATATCAACAAATAAGAAAGAAAACAATAAGACATCGACTTTTATTTGTTTAACGCATTTTCTCCAGTAACGAGTGACCAATAAATACATCCACACACGACGCTTATTTGACAATTTAATTACACGGATATTTAACCGGCGTAGCATTTAACACAATATGTCAATATACCAGTTAACTAGAGTGATAGACATTAATTAAAAAAGCAAGTATATAACAGGAGTTAAAACGAGAATCTGGTGTCAAATTAGATTAGTCCAACGGGACGACAGATGTTAAAGGATCATTCCAGTAGATACTCTCGTGAGAATGGTTGGCTTTTCTGAGATTTATTTTGCCAAACTTTCACCCACCATCGCCTAAATGTTTTTTTTTAAAACTCAGATCTATATCGAAATTAGTTTCGGAATTTTTATCCTCAGGACCCAATGTCCGATCGTTCTGATATTTTTGTTGTTGGTTTAAAGTGAATTGTAAACATATTATTGACTGGAAAATGGGAATACAAGTCTTTCCCAAGGGCACACCGTGAACCAGCTAATCTACCAGGACTCACACCTTTTTAGCGGGAATCTGGCGTATTTATATTGTCACGTTCTTGGTGCTGCCCGGCATGACCATGCATAGCGGTGTCTTTGATCCATGCCACTATTATGGCAGGAGTACAGCTAATGGAAAAAACCGAATTTGATATCTAACTGGAAGGTAATTCATTATTTTAAAATAAATCGTCTTTATAATCAGCACACGAGTCAATTTGTCAAAGAGAAACTGGGCCGTAATCCCGATTAGTCCGTATAAAGGAATTTATGGATTATTAGAAAGTTGCAGTCACTCCCATCATTCTGATAAGAAAAATAGAATACAAATTGTTATTGAGGGACCTTAAAAGTCAGTAACAAATGTTGACAAAATAATTAAATACAGTTCTCACGAGAGTATCTAATGGAATACGTATCATTCTTAGCAAGAAGTTAATATTAGTATACCGTATAAAAAAATATTAAAATGCTATCGCCTTTCAAAGATCGTTTAAAAATAGCATTTATCTTGCCTCTAATGCGTACAGTTCAAGCAAATTTTCCGACATCTAACATATTTTTGTAACAACTCCTTCTATCAAAGACTTTTCACTGTGGTCGATATTCTACCATTATATTATTTTTATGTAACTGTTTGGATTTTTAAAAAATTTATTTTTATAGGTTTATTAATTGTATATCGTCACCTGAGCAACCACTTTAGTTTGATACGGATTTTCCGGCAGAAATGCGAGTTCGAAGATGCACACATACTTCACCGCCATGCAGTTATGCACTGAATGGATTCGAGGACGAACATAGCACAATTACTTGATGAATGATTTACAGGAAATACACAAATTGACCATAACGGAGCACA
Organism: Sinohyriopsis cumingii; assembly: GCA_028554795.2. NCBI lineage: Eukaryota > Metazoa > Mollusca > Bivalvia > Unionida > Unionidae > Sinohyriopsis > Sinohyriopsis cumingii. Next base: position 122,168,240 of record CM068828.1, read on the forward strand.
AAAGCGTAACGTTTCAAAACTTGTAGTCTGCTATCGCTTTTTTTCCACTCTTAGATTCGAAATGTTGAAATATGTTGAAATTAGGCTTGTGTTCCAGATATATAGACTGAAAATCGCATTTAAAGACGACCAAAGCTTGACATACGTATGGCTTTCCTCGTCTAAAAACAGAGCTTGAAAATACTTAATATGTCTCGCATTAATTTATGCGACAATAAAAGACTATCTACTCCTATCGCCCATGAGATGAAAGAGATTTAATGCATTGTATGTATCCTCCTTGAAGTAAAACAGCTTTTTATTCGGATAAAGAAGTGGATAAAGCGCATAATTTCTTGTGTTATTGCGATATGTGGAGTCATCGCAAAGTGTTACCGATTGGTAATTTAGATCTCTCTCTCTCTCTCTCTCTCTCTCTCGTATATTAAAGAATGAAAGGATTGGCCCTATATCTGTTTATCTGTAAAGTAAATCCCATATTCACTCATAGTGAAAGTTTAGTGTTGATAAGTAAAGCTGCACAGAAGTTCCAGCAGGGACATGAAATACTGATGGATCCACAAACATAGATGGACAAAGTAAATCACAATAACGCAGTCTTATAGACCTGAAAATGTAAAATAAATATTTTGAACAGGTTACAAGTTTTGATTACTTTAAAAAATAATGAAGATAATTTTACTGGTGTTAATGAAACATACTTTGAAAAATCAGGCATGGCTTACTCGGCTGACATCGAGACAAAAGTAAAATTATATTTGTACTATGCAGCTTAAACTGGGTTCAGAGATATTGCTCCCTTGTTGCATTAAACTCAGGCACTAGCCATTTAATTTTCAGAAGGGGGTGGGGCTGAAATAATTTACCTCAAAAGTAGCAAAATTTACAGCCATTGATGGCTTGAAAAAATTCTCTCTTTAATATGTGGACACAAACGTTCTATATCCATTATATTAGTTTAAATCGATTTATTATCGTACTGAAAAAAGAAACAAATTTTAGATTCAAATAAATTCCAAGGTACCCCTCTCCCCATCTGTGAAAATAAAAGGTTGGTCGCATGGAATAAAGTCTCCAGGTCTCCACAGATACAGCTATTGCAGAAAATGTAAAACTCTTGTGAAGTTTGTGTCAATTAATAAGCGCACGCAGGTCAAATGATATATGAATTATGTATGATATTGTATGTGTCATGTCTCACTTTCTATGAAGCTCCTGGCAGTTGGAACACTCATCATACTCTGAGTATACATAAAAAACATGTTCATGTGAAAGGTTCTTTGGAACCAAAATTTGTGTAAATGTCAGCTGAATAATTCTCACACTGGATGATTTCTTGGGTAGCCATCGCATTCAGCGTAATCCAATGTGAGATACAGGAAAACACCTATAGTAATAGAAATGACATGTCAACACGCTTCCAGTCGATATGGCTAGGGGTATTGCCTGGTCCAGGGGCAATTTTTAAATATTGTGCATGTATATTTCTCTTGTCATATCCAGTCAGGGTGTATATTGCTATATGGTGGGAATCCTGACAGTTTCCAAGTTCCATCCCAAGGACAAACCCCCTGTCCCAGGGTCATGACTCAGGATATGTGTCGGATCTACAAGTGCATATATTCACTTGTGTAAATTAAGTTTATATATGGTTCTAGGAGTTTCAAAGTTACTAGACAGGGTCAAGTTCCCAATCACAGCGGCACAAACCCAGGATCTGTGCTGGATATATGTCTGATTTTGTCTCCTCAAGACCTTCAAAATCATATTGATGTACACTGGGGATCACAACAGTGTCCAAGCGATGACTCTAGAGCAAAGTTCCTAAAATCTGAGTCTGTACTAGAACTATGCATAGTTTCTTGTCATGTCCTCCAATGATTCTAGGGTAAAAAGGAGAGACTCTCAACTGCCTCCATGATAAGACCGGAGGGGGTGGGGGTGGATGCTACAGCATAATAGTCTGCATAGGATTTACCATTATGTCTGGGTCAGTCTCATGTCCTTCAAAATTATATAACAGTTATTGGGTGGGGTTCTCAACAGTTGTGACACAGGAGAGGCTTACCAAAAAGAACCATCCTTTGGGCAACACTGGAGATTGGAACCAAAATCTCCAATGCGTACACCATAGCTCTCACCTTGATGACATAACCCAAACTTTCTCAGATCTCTGTCTACAAAACTTCAGATCTGTAGATGTTTGGGAAAAATATAACTGTCCCCAGAAATTGGTCCCAACCGACTAGTCATAATACAAGTCTGAGCCTTTTACAGTGTAGGAGATACATTGTATTAATAATGTAGTGACAGACAGACAGACATATCACCACCTTTTAATTATATTTATGGTGATCAAATTCCTGCTAGTTTCTTATTTATTTAAACATTATAACTGTCAGTGACAAATTACGAAACGATTTCAAATACTACCAATACTTTGATAAAAATCTTTGGTTGACAAAGTACACCGTCTGTAAAACAGATTTGGTTGACAAAGTACACCGTCTGTAAAACAGATTTGGTTGACAAAGTACACCGTCTGTAAAACAGATTTGGTTGACAAAGTACACCGTCTGTAAAACAGATTTGCATGACGCGAGGAACACAAAATGAATTAAGATATATCTGAACTTAATGATAGATCAAATAAATACACACATGAACTAAAATTGCAAGACGTATTTTAATTTTCGATACTTTTAATACTTTCATTACAACAATGAAAACAACATAAAATCTAGCTGAAACATTTTTTCCCTCTGCCCTAGTATTATGATATTCTAACTGCCTTCCAATATTTCATAAAATATTAATTTTCCATTCATTTGTAATGGCTGTAGAAAGAATGGTTGTAAGGTACATATACACAGTGAAACCGTAAGGAAACTTGCAAATAACAGCAGAGGTTGAAATCAAGGAAATGCAGTGTGCAGGAAATATGCTGTAAATATTAAAGAAGAGGTCAGAAATATATTTTAGCACGTATTCTACTTATAGAACTTAAAAGCTCAACCTCATTCTGCAAAACAACACAACATATGAATCATGCATTTGTCAAAAATTGTCCTGGACGTGGTAATGTTTTTATTAAACCCATAGTGATATTTTCAGAATCACAGATGTCTTAAGGCCTGGACCTATTTCAAACTATCCTACTGTACGGTTGCCAAAAAATAATCAGTATAAAAAGGTATTTACACCCCACCCCACATACGTGTGCTTCGTAAATTAAAACGCTGCACAAAGTTCTACTACGACTTAAGACAAATTTTAAAGAATACTAACAAGTAGAACCCATCGTAGTGCATTATTTCCCCACATAGGACACATTTTTTTAACACTTATATGCAAGAATATTTCATGTTGTGAGCCATGCTGATCAAAATGCGTGCTTACCTTCCATGTACATTGCGCAATTTCAACATGGCCGCGGCCGTTACCTGACCCTATCTGTCTATCTATCGTAACAGAGTGGAGAGAGGTCAGGGAACCAGACTAATCTTACACGTGTGAGCTATGTATAGTACAGTATTCAGAAACGACGTCGACGCTTTTCAAATTTGAATGTTTGACTTCGATTATCTATGTAAACTGAAATATTTGACAAAACTTATCGGGTCAGAAAATTTAGTTTTTTCAAGGACTACAATTCCCTAGTATTTTATGAACTTTTATGGTTTTTTTCCTATTTTGCAACTCTTTTAACACAGAAGCCTGTTGGATGCCATGGATTGACATTTTCAACAGAGACTCATCCTTATTCGCACGAGCCGATATTGTATTGGTCAGTCCCGAGCTATGTGTCGCAGATGAAGACTTTGCTTGCATAATTCATCGTAGCTACATGTGTCTCATAGACCGCTCTGGAAGCTGAGACGCATTTCCACGCTCTTATATAGTATGCACCACATCTAGAAAGTGACCATTTTAAACGGGGCGGGGGGGGGGGCGGGGGTAGAATCATTTCTAACCCTTGAGAAAGAATACTTTTTTCAAGCAGTTGAAAAACTGAAACTGAATTAAAATTTTATTTAAAATACAAAACAGAATAAATGTATATCTTGTAATGAATATTTTTTTCTTCAAAAGAGAGCATTCCGGATTATTGGGTGAGGTAGGACCAGGGCCGTGGCAACTTTGTGCTGATTAGGACTGTTGTGCAAGAGTTCCGGGCGATAGTTGCTGTTACACGCGGCCTGGGTATCGTATATATGCATATTCGCTTATACGTCGAGACCAGCTGCAAACAATATAGACCATGATCTGCCATTGAATATATAGGGTCTGCTTGAGCAGCAGAGAGGGTGAACAGACCACTTAGGGGAATGGTCACCCTTGTGTTTTACCAAAAAAAATAGTGACCACTCATAGAGGTCAATTACCACGTCTACGATTATTGTTTGTCCCAAACAGAATTGTAGACGCCCCTCTCTGCTGCTATCAATATTGGGAATCATCATCTGAATCATGGGAATCTTCATCTGTTTCATCTTCATCTGAATCTTCGGAATTTGTTCTATGTTTCAAGTAATATTCAAGTTCTGATGGTGGTTTTTCTATTTTTGGATTTATGTTCTTTCTGTGTTTATAATATATCATCAAACTTCTGTATTCCTCTTTTGCTGATATTAATTAAATTATTATGTTATAATAAAATGATACATCCAGAATCTCATACTGCAAGAACAGCTCGAGAACGATTAGAAGCAATTAAAAAATTTATTCCTGTCAAAGACTCATTTAGAAAAAATCTACAAGCGCGGCAAGAAGCAAAATTTGAGTTTGAAGAAGGAACTAAAAAACTATTTAAACCCGTCACCGCAGCTACTGAACAAGTTACAACTGTCATCAAAGAAGATCTTCTTCCGGTATCAGAAAAAATAGCAAGAAGAACTAAACAGGCAAAGAAGATTTTACGAGACCTTCCAACTGACATAGCTGCAGCTCAACCTCCACCTGTTGGTGAGGAAATACTTGAAGGTATTGGAGAACTTCGTGCTGAAGTCGCCGATGTGAGAAAAAAACTTGCATCTAAATCCAAATCAGCAGGAGAGAGCTTAAAATTAATTGCAAGATTTAACGAAGGAGTTGTTGAGGAAATTAGAAACACTGAAAGAGAGAAATTACCTGAGATGATATCAAAAAATATATCTAATAAATCTAATTTTTTAAAACCCTTTTATGGAAAAACAACTGATGATGATTTCATTAAATGGATATATCGCGTATATTACAATAAAAACCAGGCTAGAGGTCCAGAATTTAAAAGACTTAATGAAGAAGTAAATAGACTTAGAGGGAGACGGGAACAACTAGGACAAGGAGAGTTCTCCCAGTATCAGCTTCCTCCACCTCTGCAACAAATAGAACAACAGCAATCTTCTTCGCCACAGCAAAGGTTGAAGTCGGAAATTAAAAGGACTAAAGAGCTAATTAAATTACTCCCCTCGAAGAAAATTCTTCCACCTTTACGTAAAATTTCTGCATCGGATGTAACATTTACACCGACAGGTTCACCACATGGATTTCGAGAAGGTGACTTACCCCCGGCCACCACTGAAGTACTTACTCCGGTAATGCAACCACCAGTATTTAAAACACCTCAAGATGAACCTAAAACAGGACGTGGTTTATGTCCTGATAATATCATCAATGACGTGTCACGGTTAGAAGTTCTCATAGGAGGAAAACGAGCTGGAAATAATTCACCAGAAATAACCAATGAAGCAGCTGATATTTGTCGGCGACTATTTCAAGGTGGTATCATGGATATTGGCGTTTACCGAGAACTTATTGATGAGCTCGTTGATGACTAGTTGTTAGATAAATGGTAAATAAAATAAGATGATTGTGCATGATAATCATCGTAAACCCACACAGGTTAGAGCGGTAAACTCACGATTACCAATCTATAGTGTTATTTACGGAGATGGACTTGGTGATGTCATTCGGGGATTATTCACGAGGATAGCTCCAAAAGTAGCACCTGTTGCAAAACAATTATCGATGAAGGCTATTGATATTGTTCGTGATAAAGCTCCTGGTGCAATTGTCAATGTTGCTGGTAAGGCGTTCTCGGCGATCAAAGAAAGACTAGCACGATTATTGCGACGAAAACAACAACCACCGGTGAAACTGGCAAGTACTGAGGTGATGCCCGCAGACGTAAGTAAAATAATAAATCAGGCTGCAAATCAAAAACTAGCGGCGATATCTGAAGAAGCAGAAAAAAATATAACAGCAAATTTAATAGCAGGAAGTGGTCTTCGTCGACGATGATCATCATTTGGAAAAATGGTAACTATAATAAAAATGTTCAGGCGCGAATCAGACCCAGCATTTGATATGGAGGCACCTGTCCTTAAGTACGAGTCAGTACGTGATTATCAATTTTATTCTTATGACGCAAGACTACCAAATCAGCGGGGGAGAATCGAATTACAGGTTCATGATACAAGTAGATATTTCTTGCCCGCTGAGGCGTTTATTGAAGTAGAAGGTAGACTTGTAACGAATGTTGTAGCTAATACGCCATATGCTGATAATTTGCGTGTTGGTTTTGTCAACAACGGGATCATGGCATTATTTAGTGGCGCCACATACATGATTGATGGAAAAAATATTGAATCAATTCAGAATGATGTCGACGTTGCTACAACAATAATTGGTCTGGCGAGATATTCTGACGACTTTACAAGATCAGCCGGTCCAACAATGATGTTTGCTAAGGATATTACTGACAACGCTGATCATGTTCAGTATACTAAGTTACTGGCAACACGAGCTACTTCAGTTGATCCACAAACGGCTGATTTTGAGCACGCAGACAGACCAGGTGCTGATTTTGATATTATAAAAAGCGTTAATGCGACTTACAACCTGGGATTTGCAACACGCCGATCAGCGCTGTCGGGAGATGATAGAAATTTTTCGTGTGCAATTCCATTATCTCATATCTTTGGATTCTGCAGAAATGTTAGAAAAGTCATCTTTGGAGCTAAACACACAATTGTGCTCGTAAGAAAAGGTGATGATAATGATGCAATCTGGCGAGGTGCTGGTGTTGCTGAGGGTAAAGTAAATATATCAAAACTTTCACTATGGATGCCAGTAATGACTCCATCTATTACTGAGGAACAAAAAGTACTATCTTTTATGGATCAAGGCGGCAAATCATTGCTATCATGGTTAACAGTAACCACAGATGCTGCTCAAAGCAATATTAATGGTTTATTTACATGGCATATAGCATCACAACAGGGTGTTTCTGCACCACGACATATTTTTATTGCACTACAAGATAATGCTCGGACGAATAATCAACAACGTTCACATATGATATTTGACAACCTTGGAGTTAATGAAGTTTCCTTACGGATAAATGGACATCAAGAACCAGCCGAGGATATACAACTAAATTTTGTTCAAAATCATGTAGCGCGCGCATATCATCGTTTAATGTCATTCATGGGACGTGATCAAAATATAGATACCGGGTTGCAAATATCACAACTAGATTTTACAGGTCTATATCCGATTTATTATTTTTCACTAGAACATCTTGATCTATCCAAACAATCTGTTGTTGATATACACTTTCGAGCTCATGTTACTAACCCTCCTCCTGATATACCCGGTCCACCAATTGTTCCCGGCTTCTACAGAGCGATCGCGGTCATACTTAGCGACAAGGCCATGTTACTTGAAGGTGGCAGTGGTCGAATGAGGGTCGTTGATGCACCGGTGGAAAATCTTTAATCGTGTTATTTAGAAAAATATATTTTATATAAAAATGTCGTATAGTCATGTTAATGTTACTCTGACCCCGGGTCAGGTAAAAAAGCTTCAATCAAAAACCGCCAACAAATGCGGAACTAAAATATCACTAAAACGAGATCAGATTGGTGGTGGTCCAAACAAATTATCGTTGACAAATAATCAGATTAAACATTTCAATAAAGCCCTAGAATCAAAAACTGGAGTTCAATTCCATCTCTCCCCGAGCGCCATCAAAGACATGGTTAAAACGGGTGGTATATTCCCACTACTTGCGGCCATTCCGGCATTAATAGCTGCGGCTGCTCCAGCCGTAGCAAAAGCGGCCGCGTTAGGTGCTGTTGGAACAGCCGCTGAAATGGCACTAAAGAAGGCAACAGGGCGAGGATACAAAAAAAAGGGACGCGGTCTAAGATTACCGGGATCTCGTTGGGGGAGAGGCCTAAGGCTTCCAGGGTCATTTCGTTAGACGTTCCAGCATCAAATTTTGATTTACTTGATGCTGCTAAAAAATTAAAAATATCCGCCTTTAGAGGTGTTTTTATGCGAGATCAATTACCGAAACAACCAAACAAACTAGAAACAGGTATTATTAATCTTGACAAACGTTCCGGACCCGGTACTCATTGGGTATCATACGCGATTGATCCGCGTGGAATTGTTTATTTTGATTCGTACGGGTTAGCTCCACCTGTTGAATTTATCAAGTATGTCGCACCACTCCACGCAACAACTAGAGGTTCCAAAGTTTGGTATTCAACGCTACCCACACAAACAATGACAGATCCACCAATATGCGGCCGTGAAGTAATTAATGTACTCGACGCTATATCAAAATCATCCAGGCCGCCACATAAAGTCGTGCACGATTATACAAGCAACCGATTTGTTGCGCGTAAGGCGTTTTAAACAACGGATCTTATTATAATGGTTGACATTTACGGAAGATCTTCTACTAGTAAGAAAATAAAATCCGACGTTGATCTGTCGAAGTATGCGACTAAAGATGACCTCGCTGATATTATGAACCTGGCTGGAGTTGACCCAGATGAAGTTGTTATTTTTCAAGATCGATATGGTAAACTAAAAGCCAGCAATATCAAATGGAATGATATAGTTCGGCGAGTACTCGGTGCAGTTGCAGATAATATTCCCGTGTTTACTGACGGTGGTAGAATCAGAGATTCAAGTATGTCACTTAAAACCATCAGAGATGAAATTGCAAAAAGTGTTGCTAATCGCGTGAGAAACACCGGTGACACGATGACAGGTGAACTTAGCATGAACGGGAACAAAATAGTAGCTGTAACAGCTCCAAAATCTGACAACGACGTCGCAAACAAACTATACGTCGACGACGTGGATGGAAAACTATCCACGCTACGGGCCGAATATGATGTTCACGTAACCGGTTTTATAAGGCTTCGAAGAAATTTTCAGAAAATCGATGATGCCATAAATAAGTTCTTTGGAACTCCTTCCGTCATTGACATGAAACTCGTTGATATCAAAACTGACCTAGACACGATCAAACAAAGACAGCAAAACATCGTAGCGGGAATTCCTGAGATTGTCAACAAAACAAATTTGATTAAAATTTCAGCTGCAATAACTCCCGGGCATATCACAAACATCGTATGCACGGTATCATCGGGATTTGCAACATGGTCGCAGCAAAATAATACTATCAAATATACCGCAACAGTCACTGGCGTGTACAGGCTATCTGTGTTTAGTGCTGCAAAATTTGAAATATTTACAACGTTTCCATGGCGTCATTCCACCGACAGGTTTTCCGGGGTTGTATCTGTTGTATTAAATAGCGGAACCGAAGAAATATTTATTCTGGAAGCAGATGATAAGAAATTAACCGCAACATCCTTCTGGTGGTGTTTGGAATTTGTAGCTGAAACACCTCAATTGGTTACTGCATAAAAATATATATGGACGGTGCACAATACAGATACAATCAAGCGCGTGAATGGCAGGCGGCGCTAAAAGATCAAGTCGATCAATATACAGTAAAAGTAAAAAAATATCGACGACGATTGGTTATCGTTGATGTGATTGTTTATTCAGTATCCGCTGTTGTTGCTGGAACCGGTGTAATATTATCAGCGTTGACAACGATGGCACCAGTAGCTGTAACTATCTGTATTTCAGCAGCAACAACGATTGCAGGTGTGCTTGGTATCATCACAAAATAAATATGTACTTGTACGAACGAAAAATTATCCGATTACAAAATAAAATTACACACAACGACGGTAGCATACTCGAAATTATCCTCGTTGTTATCAGCGAGTCTCAGTGATGGAATTATATCTGATTTCGAATTTTCAATGATAAACAAAATATACGACGAAGGTATTAAAGATACAAGTATCAATAATGACAGAATTACTCCAGCAGATCGTGACCAACACAACTCCGCCAAAGATAACGATGATCTCGGTAAGTTCAATTAATCCTGAATTTAGTGTTAATTTTCCTACTGCAATTCCAGTAAAAGAAATAGCACTAGCACAATTACGAGTATATTACAGCTGGCCAAATATCAGATCAAAATCATTTAATGGTACACCAGCAAATAATTCGCTTGTATTTGCTAACAAGAACAAACCCGATGGAACACCTGACTGGGTTGTTGTTGGAATACCAACTGGCAGTTACGAGATTGAAGAGATCGGTGAGGAATTTGCGCGTAGAATAAAATCAATAACGGGAAAAGAATCAAAAATATCAATTAATGTTCATGAGCCGACGTTGTCCTCGACGATTGAAATAAACTCGCCTGATTATGCCGTTGATATTTATAAATCTTCAATCAGATCAGTGCTAGGATGGCCTGAAATTCCCAGGGTGTATGAAGGACCACCAGAACCAAAATTAAATGATTTTATCACAGATGAAAGAAAATTTATAACAACTCCAGAATATAGAGAAAAATTTCCATGGAATAGAGCCGGTGACGCGTGTCGGGTTTATAATTTCAGTGATGATATAATCTACACGAATGTTTTTAGACTGTATACTAATCCCATTAATTTTGAGATCCAGCAATCAATCGACAAAATACAAAATCTGTTTTCATCGTTATCGCAACATTATTCTGAGGATATAAAACAACAAATTATTGAGTCAATACAGCATCTAAATCAAGTAAGATCAGATCTTAATTATATTAATGATGTTTTTCCTGAAGCAGCATATAGACATGCTCCTTCCTTCCCCCGTCCTAGAAGACCATTTCTTGATCATTATACAATATCAGAAAAAGAGTATGCAGGGGGGGTTAATCTCATATTTATATTACCAAAATATAAAAAGGATGAAATAGACAGAATTATCAACGAAAACTTCCCTAAAATACTCGATGCATGGAGAAAACTAGCACCACCTCCAACTGTTCTCAGATATGATAATGATCCACACGGCGGTGGAAGACACGTATCCCCGCGGATCGTTAATATAACACCGACGGTCGCGGTCAATCTGGTTTGTGACGTAATCGATGGCAGCTATCAAATAGATCTCGGAAGATCAAATCAAGCTCAACAAGGATACATCCTGTACACGTTCACACCACAAGTTCCCCCTGGAAATTTAATCGTGCAAGAACCAACTAATCCCGTGTATTTACGGTGTCACAATAATATGTTAACACGAATAAATTTTAAACTCACAGACCACCTTAATCGCTTGATTGACATACGTGAAGAAGAGCTTGTAATAAATCTGTATGTAAAGTCGTAAAGACTTCCGTCTTAAGGATTTCTGTCCTAAGGACTTCCGTCGTAGATCTTCATGTAATGGAGGGTTTTTACACGCGAGGATTTCTTGACAGTTAGAAGAACATTTGTAACAGAGATCAGAATCAAATTCGATCAACTTAAAAAAATAAATAAAAAAATATTTTATTGTTACTGGCACAAATTTGTGTTTGGTACAAATTAATCGGCCTAGGCAACTAAAAAAGCTAGTCGATGAAAGTAAAATTAAAATTTCTATCACAAAAAAAATAATATTTATTAATTTTCCTGATTTTTACTGAAATTGTACAAATTACTTGATTTTGACTACCAACTACCCCGTCAGAAACATAAAAATGCACGAATTACTTGATTTTGACTACCAACTACCCCGTCAGAAACATAAAAATGCACGAATTACTTGATTTTGACTACCAACTACCCCGTCAAAATCAAGAAAGTTCTAACCTTGTCAAATTGTTCCTAATAAATTTTATTTATTATAAATTAATTTTATTTATTAATAATATTATTTTTACTGAGATTTTTATTTTTTTTTTACTAAAATACAACGAAATTGCTCAATTTTCCTGATTTTGACTACCAACTACCCCGTCAGAAATCAAGTAATTCGTGCATTTTTCTTTGATTTTGACTACCAACTACCCCGTCAGAATCAAGTAATTCGTGCATTTTTCTTGATTTTAGTAATAAAAAAAAATCCTCAGTAAAAATAATATTATTAATAAATAAAATTTATAATAAATAAAATTTATAATAAATAAAATTTATTAGGAACAATTTGACAAGGTTAGAACTTTCTTGATTTTGACTACCAATACACGTGGTCAGCGTTGACATGGACCCCAGTTACCAAAACTTTCATTTTCATTATCACCAGTAACGAGGTTACTCTGGATCGTTTCACCAGTAACGAGGTTACTCTGGATCGTTTCACCAGTAACGAGGTTACTCTGGATCGTTTCACCAGTAACGAGGTTACTCTGGATCGTTTCACCAGTAACGAAGTTACCTTGGATCGTTTCACGATCTAACATAATTTTTCTTAATAGTCTTATGCGAGTACTAATCGTTTTCTTTGCCTCATACTCGTGGGATAATAACGATTTAATTCTTTCTACGGCAGTAGAAAGAGGAACGAACTCCTTCACATGATCATCTTCTACGGTAGCTAGCGACTGAAACATTGCCGATTGAATCCGTTTCATGAGCCTGTATTCAGATGATAGTGTGTGTGTCCCCATGGTTTTACGTTCTTGTAAAATCTCAAAGTCAGAAACTATTTTTTCAGGATTAAGTTCATCAGATATATTAATTCCATCTTTTTTCAATTTTTTAATAGCGACAATTACATCATTGATATTTTCATGGTTCATTATATAATATATAAATCTTTAAAATAAAAAAAAAAATATCCCAGAACACCTATCGAGTGTATTAGCGAGTTCGTCGGGATGTTTCAAGGACAGCACAACCAAGAACTCGTAGCTTGCCACCGCAATCTACCAAGTTCATTAGGCAAATATTCCCTCTACGAGAGCCCCTAACCCGCCAAACAACGGTCTAGAGGCCCAAGAGGGAGGACAGCACAATCCTCATTAAACTCGTAGCTTGCCACCGCAATCTACCAAGTTTAGAGGATATACATATAACATATAACTAACTAAGGACAGCACAATCCTCATTAAACTCGTAGCTTGCCACCGCAATCTACCAAGTTTAGAGGATATACACATAACATATAACTAACTAAGGACAGCACAATCCTCATTAAACTCGTAGCTTGCCACCGCAATCTACCAAGTTTATCGGATATACATATAACTAACTAAGGACGGCATAAACTCGTAGCTTGCCACCGCAATCTACCAAGTTTATCGGATATACATATAACTAACTAAGGACAGCACAATCCTCATTAAACTCGTAGCTTGCCACCGCAATCTACCAAGTTTATCGGATATACATATAACTAACTAAGGACAGCACAAGGACAGCACAGTCCTCATTAAACTCGTAGCTTGCCATCGCAATCTACCAAGTTTAGAGGATATACACATAACATATATACAATGAATGGATATATACAATGAATGAAGAGCCCCTATCGAGTGTATTAGCGAGCTCAGATTATGAATGAAACGGCACTAACTAAGGACAGTACAAACATGTACGCTCAGCAAAAACCCACCCACAATAATTAATCCAGCGGGTGATACGAAAATATGTATCAACCACAAGTCAATATTGTGGTTGGGAATTTTGCTGAGCGGGGGGGGGGGGGGGGGTTTGCGGTTCCCCCCACTATTATAAAAATCGCAATTATGCGTACACCACCGACAAATTGTCAGCCATGGGGGTTTGATCCTGGACCGCGAGCGTCACAGTCCAATACCATACTGATTGAGCTATCAAACATTGTTACGAACATATGTTTCGGAAGTTAATATATAGCTAGCTATATAGCTAAGGAACCAATATTTACACTAAACAGCGGTTTCTGAATAATAACAGTTTCTGTATTTATAACAGTTTCTGTATTTGTAGCGGTTTCTGAATAGTAACAGTTTCTGTATTTATAACAGTTTCTGTATTTGTAGCGGTTTCTGAATAATAACAGTTTCTGTATTTGTAGCGGTTTCTGAATGATAACAGTTTCTGTATTTGTAGCGGTTTCTGAATAATAACAGTTTCTGTATTTATAACAGTTTCTGAATAATAGTTTCTGTATTTGTAGCGGGTTTCCCAAGTAGACTGAGAATCAATAATAATAGTTTCTGTATTTGTAGCGGGTTTCCTAAGCAGACTGAGAATCAATAATAACAGTGGCATGAACACACAACTGCAGGTCGATTACAATGACAACGGTTTCTGTTTCACACACAGCTTCCTACGGATCAATAACATTATCATGTGTTGTATGATGGGGAAATATTTAAAAAACATAAATAATACTTCTACGAGTAATTAGTTACGATGTAATTAGTTACGATGTAATTAGTTAAACTGACTAATTACGATCATAAAAAACCAACCATCTACGAAGAAAACTATATATTACAAAGTAATCTCCCCTTATATAATCAAAAATTCGGTAGTGTATGGAGGACCTACTGTGACATAAATTAAAAAAATTAATTCAATGTGGTGATGATAGTTAATAATGTGGTGATGATAGTTAATAATGTGGTGATGATAGTTATTGATACTTAAAGATAATTTTCTGCTTATATTTTTTCGATAAAGCCGTTTTATATATATTTTCTGCTACTTTTTGTACTGAATGCGGGTGAATATCAAAATATTTCGCAGCAGCACACATCGAACGAAACATAATTTCTTCACCAGTTTCCATGTTTGTGGAAATTACTACCCTTCTAGAAACTGTCTTACATCTTCCTGTATTTCCACATGCAGAGTTCATGCTTTGTGTGACAACACGAAGGTTGGATAAATTATTGTTTTGAGGATTCCCATCAATATGATCAATAACAAGACCGTCTTTGATCAAACCCTTGTGACACTCGTACGTAAATCTATGACAGCGATAATGTTTCTTCCCAACAGTAAATGTGAGATAACCAAAATTATTAACATAACCAACTGGTTTTTTTAACTTGCAGTGTCTGATGATACCATTAATATTTGATTCATAGTTTGTTATGACAGGATGTGGGACAAATATATTTTGCTCCATTATAATAATATTATATGTTTAAATCATTGTTTGTCTGAAATCTTGATATATAATCCCTCACGGATTTTATAGCGTTTTCACCGCTATTATTTTTTTTGTCATAATATCTTTTGAGTTCTCTGAACGGTTTTCCGCCGCACTTCCCACATAATTCTGTCTTTCCTCGCACTCCAATACCACACCGTAGACATGGTATTGGTCCTAGACTTCCTCGTCGTATGTTTTGTGAGTGCATCCAACAAAATTCCTTTCTACAGGATTTGTTGCATCGATTTACTGAGCCGATCATCAACCATCTACATTGAGACATTGTATATATATATAATTTTCTTTATTTAAATATTTGTTTTAATTATATGAACGAGTTTGAGAGATTATCCCAAACTAGGCCTGTTAAATATAAATTCAACCTTGACAGATTATCTTCTGACTTGCCAGTACGAGATCTGGTTGATCCGAAAAATAAAAGTTTGATCTCGAAAATTCACGACGCCAAGAAAGAATTTTACACGGATGGTGCATCTCATACATGGTCAACGTTCAAGATTATACGCAACACTGACTTTGTCACGGACGCTACAATGAATGACAAGCGAGCGGCAACTATCATTAACTACATCGCTGAATACGAGGGCAATCAAAAATATTTCTTCAGAGTAAAATTTATTGTATTAACAGAAACAGATAGTTGGATTATCCGTGACAAATATGATCCTGTCCTTGGTAATAATAAAACTATCATATTAAGTAAAAATTCCAGACCGGGTCTATTGACTGGTATTGATAAACCGTATTATGAGCGAGCATATCCTGTAACAGCAGTTATTTATGGAATTTATGAGATAAATAAAAAACCCAACGTTGATAAACTAGCGCCGATGAAATTTTCAAGGTTAAATTGTGTGGCTGAACGAGTAATAGAACACTTTACAAACGCGATGCGTGGAAATGGATTAACCGATTTAAGGCGTGAAAAAATAAACTCGTGGGCTGATTCAGTTAAGGATACCGGTGCTACAATAAAAGATGTTGCTGGGTTAGGAAAAATATTAAAATTTCCAATAACTGTGGCGACAATAACGGGAGAAGTACTGTACCAGTCGAAATATAAATCGAAGGGAGCTCCAATAAATATTATCGATCATAACGCGCACGCATGGACTAACGCAGTAACAATATTTCCACGTGATCGAACTGTTAGATTTTACTCCCCAGATATGGGGGCAGATAATTCTGGGGCAGATAGTATGTTTGATTTTATCAACGAAATAAGTAAAACCGATCCTGTATCGGTATGGTTATTTAAAAGTAATGAGGAGGGTGAATTTGATCAGTTTGTCAAACCGAACGGTGAAATATATCGCACAGAATCCCTCCATGACGAGATGAAAAATCTTGCGACGTTTTTACAGTGCAAGCACGCGGAAAATACTGACAAATTACTAACTAATTGTTTTACCGTTCCATCTGTTGCGGCTCATTTCGCCAGAGAACGAAATTCATGGAAACCAACACGATTTGATTTACTCGAGGACGTACGCGCAAGTTGCGTCGAATATGGACATGGCGGATTATGGAATACCAAATATAATTACAATGATGTTATTTCGGTTGATATGGTTGCATGTTATCCAGGAAGTTTTCTGGGATACGGAGATTGTTCTACGTACTTTGAAAGATTTGGTCACCCAACAAACGAGATGACGCGAGTGGCAATTAATGGACCATTACCTGATTTTGATCTGACTGGATTCGCCTGTATTGAATCATTCGAGTTTAACGAAAATCTTCACAAGATTTGTTATGTTTGGTTTGGCAGACATTTTTGTGAAAAACGTTGGGCACCTATAGTTTTATTACGATATATGCTAGATTGTATGATACTGACATCGTTGGTGGTCAGTGAGGCAATTATATCATATCATGCACAGACCAAAGTTTGGTTGCCCATGTCAGATTCTGAAGTTATCAGCGAGTTTAAGGAAAAATATCCTGATATTTCCGAAGATGATATTCCTAATAAACTCAAAACCGCAAAAGATCTCGGTAGAAAAATTATAGGTAAATTTACTCAAGGTGGTGCATATGATTATAAAAGACATCACGCACGATTAATTCTAGATGATGCCGAGTACGATTTTATAATCGCTGATACAACGGCGAAAAATACGTTTGTAAATCGAGAGAGTGTTTATTTATCCGACGGAACAAAATTAGGTACGATCGTTAGTTACATAAATGACGTATCCCCGCAATATACTCATCTAAGATCTTCCATGTTGGCTTATGTTTCTATAAATTTATTATCGATGATTAATAGATTTCCTGAGACCGCAGTCAGAGTCGCAACAGATTCGTTTTATATTTCAAGTAAATATTTAGAACCTGTTATGAAATTTACAAGTAATGATGAACGATGGGGTTCGTGGAGAATAAAAAAGGAACTATTACACAATTATACAGAATCAGCAGATGTTCCAATGAGAGATTTTTATCGTAAGGGTAATAAAATATCAGAAATGTCGAAGGCACCATCGTTGAGTGATCCAATAACTAGATATAAGACAGTATATCTCAATGGACCTGGTGGATGCGGCAAAACAACTCGAACGATTAATGTTTTTAGAAATTCAGATATAATCGTGCTGACACCCACACATAGACTTGCACGTGAGATGAAACAGCGGCAAGTACAATCGTGCACGTATCATAGTTTCTTTCGGTGGCGCGGAGATACATGGACTCCTGAACGGATGGGAGAAAAATATATACCTAAAATAATTATTTGGGATGAGATATGCACGGTCTCATTGGATACATTAAAAATGTTTCTTGATTGGTTGTTGACAAAAAATACCGCCATAATAATGTGTGGCGATCATGGTCAACCGCCGCCCTTTGTTGGACCATCTCCACATGACTGGTTAAAAAATTTCGTTGATTATTATGAAGAAATAGATGATGATCATAGAGCTCTTGATGCAAATTTGAAGGAGTTTAAAAAATTAATCAGATTACAATCAAACAAAATTCAGTGTGAAATAATACGTGGAGTGATCTCAGAGACATCAATGAGTGATTTTTTGAACTCATGGAGACCCAACGATTTGATCGTAGCAAGTAGAAAAATAATCAGAGACGCTTTACAACAACAGTTATTTCAACTACATAAAGAAAAATATTCAGAACTACCCGTACCGTTGTGTTATAGACCATCAGATACACGAAAACAGAATATTAATGTTGATATTCCAGGACCCTTGACAGAGTCAAGGAAACAGAATCTCGTATTAAATGATATTGTCGCCGTTGATATCAGTGTGGTCGAAGATGCATTACACGCTGACAAATCTCCATGGGTGTTGGGATACGCCATGACAATCCACTCGTCTCAGGGATTAACTATTTCTGATACACGAGTCTGGATTGTAGACGATCGCATCGAGTGGTCAAATTTAGTTTATTTGGCGGTATCGAGGGTCAGAAATATATCTCAATTACGTAGAATCATAATTCCTGAAATCGTTGATAAATTTAACATCATCGATGATGATATAATAAGAAAAAAATTAATCGGATACAAACAATCTGATAAAAAAAAAAACGTGACTTTGATCTTGATGTTGAATTTATTATTGAGTTAAAACAGCAGCAGAACAATCATTGCGCATGTTGTAATTGTATAATGTTATGGCGATATTCGAGTAATGATTCAAGACAATTTACCGTAGATAGAAAAAATAATAGTCGCGGTCATACACGAGAAAATACCATGTTAACCTGTCTCGAGTGTAATCGACGTCGGGTTGCTGGCACCTTGGGTGCTAGTTAAGTGATCGAAATCACCGAAGTGATCGCGGTGGTAGTTGTGTATCCGCGGGAATTATTTGTAGTTGTTCACGTGTAAATCCACGTTGAGGAGCGGCCGAATCTAATCTGTAGATTGCGGGTCTGGAAACGCCTACATTTCTTCCAGTGGATCTTGTCACGGTAGATATTTTGTGTGTGGTAACACTCCAAATAGGATCAGTTGCTCTCGCTTTACCACCTTCAAGTTCACCAGGCTCATATAAATATCTGACTGTGACATCACCTAATATTTTTTGTTTTCCAGCATCTTTCCGTTGTGTTGGTATATTTTTTTTTGTGACCGCGCTAATGGGTTTCATGTTGGTTGTTCGTGTAATCTCATTATTTAATGCAGCTATCACACCTGGTAATCTTGCCACCCATTCGCGAGATCTTTTATCCTGAATAAATTCCCTCGCGTATTGATATCCAAATAACCGTTCAGCAAGTGTTCGATTAAATCGCTCAACAATTGCTTGATCACGATGAATTGCAGTATGATCTCGTCGTATTTTGGTATTATGTTGTTTCATCAACGATGATACTGGACCAAGAAATTCCTTGCCAGGATCAACCTGTAGTAGCTGTGGCCATCGCAGACCACCTTGTGGTCCACCACCTCGTTGATAAATTCGTTCAAACGCATCGGCTACTTCAGATGATGTTTTTGCTGATAGCGGCTCTGCTTCTTTATATCTACTTGCAACATCAACTACGGTTAGCGCGTATTTGTACGTTTTTCCACGCACAGTATCATGCGGTAAAAACAGAATATCAGCTTGATGAACTTCATTAGGAACACTGACATCGAAATACGAGTACTGAATTTGTTTAGGACGTGGTAGATAAATTTGCCATATTGCCTGCCTGGACAACCACGCGCTAGCAGTAGAATGTTTAACCGCCGCTGCATCAGCGAGTTTACCAATTGCTGCTTTGCCTCTCCAGTATCCTCTCGGTGAATAATAAATTGATTCCATTATTAATTACCAGCCCCAATCGCTAATTTACCTTTCATCGAGGATCTTACTAACCAATTAGCTAATGATTCTCTAATATTTTTATTTTTTATAGAATTTAATGAATGAATTAATTTTACATCTGCAATATGCCTATCTTGTAGATTTTGACTTTTATAAGCTACATCATGAGCATGACAAGCTCGATCAATAGCGTTTACTGGTTCCTCGCCTGGTTTTGGTTGATCTTGATCATCGAGCCTGATATCGAGTCGAGTACCAGGACCGCAATAATTATATCCTGGTAGATGTTTTTCTCCGCTGTATTTAGCCCATGGAGCACCTGGAAACTTTGACATCAAATTAGCAATATCACCACCGCGCTTATTAGGTAAAAACGAAAATTTCTTTCTACCGCATATAGAACATTTTCCACCGTACGCTATTTTTTTGTTTTTTGTTATAACCGTGGCTAAATCAGTAGTTGGAGTTTTAACTCTACAGCGTAAACAATATAAATTCATGTTATAATATATATGGATATAATTGATTTCTCAGCAACTCGGCAGCGAGAGCCAGTTAAGCATCATCCTGCGCTACCGAACTCCATCAGAATGATTATCATAGGACCATCTGGATCGGGTAAGACGCAATTATTACTTAATCTGATAATGAGATGGTTGAAATGGGATAAGTTGTATTTAGTAGCACCATCCGTTGATGATCAACGATGTTATGATGTACTTAAAGATTTCAATGAAAACGCGCGATTACTGGATGAGGATAATGATGTTATAGAGTTTATAACCGATATTGATGAAGCACCATCCGTAGATTCCATAGACGGATTTATTAATAATTTAGTTGTATACGACGATGTGATGCTAGATAAACAATCAAATCCAGCCAGAATATTTTCCCGAGGGAGACATAAAAATACAGACGTGATCTATGTTACTCAACGATATACACAAATACCAAAAGTGATCAGAGACAACTGCAACATTTTAGTTGTGTTTAATGGCGTAGACACACACACGTTGCGAAATATTCATCAAACCTGGTGTGGTGGTGACATGGATATAATTAAATTCAAAAATTTCTTCTCACGAGCGCAAGCTACCCCACATGGATTTATAACAATAAATTTACATGATCCAAGAACAAGATATCGTGTGGGTATTGATAAAATATTTGGGTAACAGGGGTGATGATAAAATTAAATTGAATTAAACAGATATCATTAATATAATGAACAACTGTGCGTGGCTGCGTCAAGGAACAACAGATAAATGCAACAAAAGGTGCCGTGGAGAATATTGCAAGAAACATAATTATCTTATAAAGAAAAACCCTCATGCTGGTCCACGAAGATGTGTTGGATGTAACAACGGCGTTAGAGGATTATATCAGATTTGCAAAAATTGCGGTGGAGATCGATATCGAAGTTTGATGAACTATTACAGAAAAAGAAAGAACATAAATCCAAAAATAGAAAAACCACCATCAGAACTTGAATATTACTTGAAACATAGAACAAATTCCGAAGATTCAGATGAAGATGAAACAGATGAAGATTCCCATGATTCAGATGATGATTCCCAATATTGATAGCAGCAGAGAGGGGCGTCTACAATTCTGTTTGGGACAAACAATAATCGTAGACGTGGTAATTGACCTCTATGAGTGGTCACTATTTTTTTTGGTAAAACACAAGGGTGACCATTCCCCTAAGTGGTCTGTTCACCCTCTCTGCTGCTGTTTGTTTATTTTACTTATTACTCCTAGCAAGTTGCATAGACCCATACAGTACATTATTCGGCCGCAGATCTGGTTTGTGTAGTTTGCAGTAGGACTCAACCTATAAGTCAGTGAAGACTGTAAGTGGGTGGAAAATTGTCAATTGATCATAAAATTTGAACAAAACTAATCTAAAATAACAGAAATGTCGTGTATCCTATGTCTTTGGTCCCTTTTATTTGAAATTATTCATCATTTTGTTGTCCATATGACTGTACGACCATTTCATTGATAAATATGTAATGTTTCCACCATTTATTGCATGTGGCATGCATTGCGTAACAGCCAATCTGATTAAAACCAGATCTCCAGTCTCATCCAGTACTATAGAGAACTGATTTTAGTCGAGAGCGGAGATCTGGAATCATATCACAATTAGTACAACCGGTTCCGTACGACCACTCTAGTAGCCTACGTGGTTAGAGCGTTCACATCAGATGCGGGAGGTTGCGGGTTCGAACCCGATCGTGCCATGTTTAAGACTTATAAAAATGCTACTAACAGCTGCTTCGCTAGACGCTGAGCATTAGGAGGTTAGCGTTAGGACTGGTCGGCTTGGTGTCAGGATAATGTGACTGGGTGAGACATGATGCTACATGTCTGCAGCATGATGCCCCAGTGCTAGGCATCACTATAAAATATCACACTGCAGACGTTGTAGCGATATGACTGAAGTTTTTAAAGCTACGTTAAAAATCCAAATTCGCACACAAACTCTCTCTCTCTCTCTCTCTCTCTCTCTCTCTCTCTCTCTCTCTCTCTCTCTCACACACACACACACACACACACACACACACACACACAACGGTTCAGTAGCCACGAATGTAGTCCCAGTCTATTTTAGAACATTTTTTTCCTATTTCCTTTTAGAGGTGATACAAGAAGTTGATTTAGAGATTCTTGGTATGGGTTTAAAGGTAAATGCTAATCCTTTAGAATATGAGTTTATGGTGTGGTTGTGCGCGCGCGCGCGCGCGTGTGTGTGTGTGTGTGTGTGTGTGTTTCGGCGACAGTGCACAGTGAATAATAAGGCCTTGGTTATGACCCGGAAGTAAAATTTGTGTTCCATTGCACATTGCTTTGTTTGAAGTCCAGCTTCTGAAAGAATGCCGGTGAACCTATGACAAGGACTTCACCGTGAAGTCATCTTTGAAGGTATCTTAGATACGACTGGTATTGATTTGAACACAGTTGAAAGTTCAGTACCGATAAACAAATGTAGAGACTATGTATAAGAAAATTGTGATCTGAGTCCATATGGTTTAAGTATGAGTGGAGACCTGATCATAATCTGATTGGCTAAAATCTCATGAATGTCAACTTGCATGGGATGATTCCACTGCAGAAAATATTCGATGATAAGTCTTTAATGTAAACGAATATAAAAAGTAAAGTATACTGAATATGTATTTTATAATGTCGATATAATGTCAGTACCTAGACAGGAAAAGAGGCTATTCCTTCGATATTGCAATATAATTACCCCATTTTGGACTTACAAAGAAATCGACCGTTGCGAGGTTATACTCAAAGTATCTTCGGGGTAAATGCAGCTTGTTAGCTATCAGTGATTGTTTATCATGTAAGGGACTTGTATTGCTTTGTCCAAACACTCTTTTGATCTTCCTAAAAGGAACTCAGATTTACTATGCCTTTCTAATACTAATTTGCAATTCATTGGTTTAAAATGACGAGAAAGTAGTATGTATTTCGTAAGCAGATAAATGAAAACCGTTCTTTTCAGTTACAACTTTTACACAGTTGATGATACTTTCATTTTTTAGATAAACGCTAAAAACATAGGAAATGGTCAGGATGCCTGAACAATGTTAATATAAGTACTTCTTTAAGGTGCATCGGTTAATATATCTACCTTGCATATACCTGTAATAATAAATAGATGTGTTGGTCACGAGTCCTGTACGCTGTATACGCATTAGTGTCAGTCTGAAGGATGATTAGAACTTCATGTCTAAAAAAGTCCCCAGCTAAATATGGATAGATGACATTATCAATAAAACAAGAAAGTAACCCTTTGCTGACATAAAGCAAGAAAGCAACCCTTTTTGATGCAAAGCAAGAAAGCAACCCTTTCTGATGCAAAGCAAGAAAGCAACCCTTTCTGATGCAAAGCAAGAAAGCAACCCTTTACTGACGTAAAGGAAGAAAGCAACCCTGTACTGACGTAAAGCAAGAAAGCAACCCTTTACTGACATAAAGGAAGAAAGCATCCCTTTACTGACGTAAGGGAAGAAAGCAACCCTGTACTGACGTAAAGGAAGAAAGCAACTCTGTACTGACGTAAAGGAAGAAAGCAACCCTGTACTGACGTAAAGGAGGAAAGCAACTCTTTACTGACGTAAAGCAAGAAAGCAACCCTTTACTGACGTAAAGGAAGAAAGCAACCCTTTACTGACGTAAAGAAAGAAAGCAACTCTTTACTGACGTAAAGGAAGAAAGCAACCCTGTACTGACGTAAAGGAAGAAAGCAACCCTGTACTGATGTAAAGGAAGAAAGCAACCCTTTACTGACGTAAAGGAAGAAAGCAACTATATGACGACATACAACAAGAAGTAACGCTTTGCCGAAGTTAAAAAAGAATGCAACCATTTGCCGACAAAATGAACGTGAGTTTTTTTTCCTCATTAAAAAATATAAAACTCCTATGTGATGGAACAACGATACATCTGACGCAACAAACATGTACATTGTCAAACGTATGTTCGACTAATGTTTTTTATTTCATAATTTGGAACCCGGGTGGCCGATATGTCTAAAGCGCTCGCCTGTACATATCGCTGTCTTTTCACTTCAGCCCGCGTTGTTCGAATCTCAGGCTCGGCCTATGTGGGTATGTGAGGAAGCTTGCCAGTAACTTCCCGTGGGTCGATGTTTCATCCCCGGGGTATTCCTAGGTTCTTCCTCTATCAGTTATACTGACTGCCTGCTTTTATCTGAAAAAATTGCGTTAAGCCAACAAGAACAATTTTTTAAATTTAATTTGACATTGAAATCAAAGCAAAAAGTATAGCAGTCTTTGGTTTTGAAAATTATTTAGTAACTGAGTGTTGATAGCTAGTCCCGGATAATGAATAGTTTTCCTCACTAGGTTTTATGTAGGGTTACTGTTTTGCATGAGTATACCACTCTCTTAGGGATATTCGATTACTGCAATTAGTTTAGTGATAAAGTATAATTTACACATACAAATTTTATAAGATGTAATTATCTTCATCCCAGAGCATATCTGAGATGCTGAGACAATTCTTTTAATAAATTTATAATGAATCTTGCTTAAGTAGTATTTTCACGAGTATTCCTTAACAAAAGGAAATAACTCTTGTTGGACTAAACAAAAGGAAATAACTCTTGGCAGACTATACAAAAGGAAATAACTCTTGTTAGACTATACAAAAGAAAATAACTCTTGTTAGACTATACAGATATGTTATCCTACTTGCCTGTTGCATTTAGGGAAAGCATGCCATGTCATATCTGTCAGAATGTTCTTAAAGGCAAAAGGCATATCCTGATTTAAGTAGCAAATATTACTGACACAAATTATCTCTGTCTGTCTGTTCTCTCTCTCTCTCTCTCTCTCTCTCTCTCTCTATATATATATATATATAATCTATCTATTAGTAGATGAACCATGAAATGACCTGCTGAAAGGCAGTAAAATAGATGCATCTATATTATTTAATATAATTATAAAGCAAATGAGTTTATTTTATGCACTTTACGACATTTGGTCATAGAACGTATGGATACTTATCTACCGGCATCCTTTGCGTTTAACATGCGTTGCTACTGTATGAGATTATTGGAATGGCTTTTAACTTATTGTACGTTACAATAGCAACAACTTTCAGGTCTTCACATAAACTTGCTCATTTTGTGTGCTAATTAATTCACCAATACGTGAAATATGATTGATTTGTACGAAGAAGAATGTTATTTACGTCATCAAAGATGAAACGCCTTCATGTGCTTAAGCTCTTCGTGGAAGCATTTAGCGTGAAAGTAGATCATTCATCGTTCATTTTCCTTTCTGCCGTCATAAAATATTCAACATCCAAATTCCTTCATATACAATCATGTATACTATTATTACTCTATCTGGAAATCGCGCGTGCTCATCGATCATCCAGCAAAGGCAAGGTGCCGATAACTACATCTCAACGAAGGTCTTATTGCTACGGTTATGTTAAGCACGTGCTTAGAGACACGTTATCTACCGAATTGTGTTCATAAATACGATTAGTTTAGTGTTTATTTGGGATGTGGGATATGCGACAAGTAACATATGGGATATGCGACAAGTAACATATGGGATATGCGATAAGTAACATATGGGATATGCGACAAGTAACATATGGGATATGCGACAAGTAACATATTTGGGATTAAGCTTTCGGTTTAAAGGTGTTCTATAGCATACATTATCAAATAAAATAAATTTACTTAAATGGTCTCTGTTTGATTCGAAATGTCGAATATTTTATAAGTTAACCTCTATTAAGGCTGACAAAAGCATTTAAAGACGGACAAACTTCAACGTACGTAGGAGTTTCATCGTCTAGATATAGAGCTTGACTACGATAAGATCATCACATGACAAATCAAAATAGTTATGTACGGCGTAAACAGTGTGGATGTGGATGCTGATGCTCTAATATTACAATAGACTCGATAATTGGCGGCCCACTGGACCGAACGTTCCACCAATTAGCGAAATCGGCAGATTATCCGGCGATCATTAAACATTTTAATGAAAGAATACTAGTTCATGCATATTTAACAGTACAGGATGTAGGTGTAATGTAAATACCGTATTTATTTAATACTCATAAAGTATGTGATTTTTGTTTTGCTTGAAAATCGATTTTATTCGCATATTCTCTCCACTTTTGAATGCATATGATGTCCGAAGTCCGCATCAGTAGAACACAGTTGTTGCTCAAAATAACGCAAAGCCGATTCCAGAGCATTCCTTTCGCTCGGAGTGCGTCAATTTTGGTACCGTCACGTGGTCTCCATCACTCCCTTAATCCTAATCATTCTCGTCTTCGTTCTGCACGAATTTAACGATTTCTTCGTCATCCATGACTTCATTTTCCAACAAGGAATCACATTTCGTTCATTCTTCCAGATCAGCTTCATCTAAATCTTCATTCCCTAATAACTGCTTAACATCTTGAAACCTATTTACGTCTTCGGCTTTGTTTATCATCTCGTCCTCTTCCTTATATTCGATATCGGACCAACGTTTTCTCCAAGACTTCAAAAACGTCGAGCTTGGAATTTCAGACGCCGCTTGAGCCACCGTGTTCACCACTTCCTTTACATTGATGGCTTTTAAGGATTCCAACGGATTCCAATTTTTGTGTTGCAGAATGGACGATACCATTTATTTCTGTATCTACTCTTCAAACATTCAATGACGCCCTTAACAACTGGTTGCACTAAAGAAGTCACAGACGGCGGTAAAAATATCGACTTAATTTTTCCTTTTTGAAGCACGGCACAGTTCGGACGTGAGGGAGCAGTAACGAGTAAAAGAATATCCTTCTGTGGCAAATTGTGACTTTTCAGATATTCTTCCACGGCAGAAACAAACTGTGTAGAAAACTAATCCTGACACAAATCTGCATTCATCCACGCCGATTGCTGGGAAAGGTAGTAGACCGGCAAGGTATCGCGATTTATATTTCTGAACCCCCCGAGCATTTGCAAATTTACTGATGACGAAAAGGGACAACTTGAGAGTTACAGTCGTATTGCTGCATACCGCAATAGTGACCTTTTCTTTGTTAACATTGTAACCCGGCGCAGACTTTTGAACTGCTTTGCCTGCAAATGATTTCGTTGGTAACATTTTGAAAATCAGCCCCATTTCGTCCATGTTGTTGACCTATTCCTGATTGAGCTCTTCCTTATTCGATAAATGACTTAAATTCGGTTATAAACTTGCTAGTGGCATCTTCATCGGCTGATAACGTCTCTTCCGAAATTCGTAAAATTTTAATTCAATGATGCTGTTTCCAGCGTGTTATCCAACGACCGCTAGAAGTGAATTTTTCGCCTGTATCGCTTTTTTTTCTTCTTTCTTGGAGCTTGAGAGCTTTTTTTTTTTTTACAACAATGGTCAACTGTGTGGGGTATCTCGACGCCTTTCTTGCATGGAACGACTTGATTGCAACCCTTCAGTTCAGTCAATTTGCGCAGAAAACTTTGCAAGCTTGCCCGATTTTTTCTCCAGCTCCGGACAGTGGTTTCTCCAACCCCATGTCGTTGGTTATTTAATCGTAGATTCGCTTTTATCCAATCTGTCGAGCGCGTCGAGTTTTTCATTCACAGTAATAGCGTTGTTTTTTCACTCGTAATGTAATGGGTTAATAGTTACGAAATCTACAAAGAAATATGTGCAACTCCGCGCCGTTAATTAAATTCGCACATTTAAAAGACTAAATGAAGACTGGTTAGATGATGAATTATAATGACACGCCAACAGGTTCCAATAGGTCAAAGCACGAATCGTAACAGCGCGTACGTTCTGTGTTGCTTACGTACGCTCGGTAAAACAATATAAAAACCAGGTACGAGAGGCCGTCAATTACCGCAGTCATCTAAAACAAATTAATGAGAGTCTACTGTAAGTTATGTGATAATAAAAGTGTATGAAATGGTTTCGCCAGTGCGATGAAACAGTTAGAATGCATAGTGATATAATCTCCTTTAAGTACAGCTGTTTAAAAATGCAGTTGTAGAGCAGTGGATAAAGCAAGTAGTATGTTGTGTAATGGGTTCAAGAGGGTCATCTAAGTATTACCGATTGGAAGTTTACGTTGTAGCATCTCTCTCTCTCTCTCTCTCTCTCTCTCTCTCTCGTAAAATAAAAGGACGAGTCCTCTATATGTTTATTTATATGGTACACAAACATACTCATCCCAAATTCACACACAGTGACAGTTTAATTTTAATAAGTCAAGCTATAGAGGAGTTTTGTCAAGAGAAGGTAAGACAGATTGATCCACAGAGGTAGATAGACAAAGAAATTATATTAAATTATAAACTGATCTATTTTTAACAGATTGTAATTATTGATTCATTTCCCAAAAATAAAGAGAATTATCTCAGCCAAAATAATTGGTTTGTCCCACAGCAGACAGTTTTCGTTTTGTTCTCCATGCAATCAACAATTTTTGAAATTGTGAAATATATTTTGTCATTTCTAAATTTTGACTTTGATTGCCATCACAGATTTTAAAAAATTAAAACAAGTTTCTACTCGGCTGATGTCAAAGGTGCTTGGTTGCTATGGAAGCATGCGAAAGAACATTAACCACAACATGTCACATTTGTACATTTCTGGACAGATTGATAACATCAAAAAAAGTGGTTATGAAGATATAAAAATTATGCTTCTCACATTGCTGCCATGGTTACCAAGATACGCACAATTGTTTGTAGATTATGACTTAACAAATATTTCATCGAACATTTTAATATAAATATTACCAGTGTATATGAAAACATGTATTTTCTACCTGGTTGCTATGGATTTTAAATGGATGATAGTGTGTAAGCTGTCAAACATAGAACTGCCTAACAAATACTTCTCTGATGATTTTTAACCGAACATAATTTTTTAGGTGTCAAAGTGTAGTTTTGATCCAACTGTAATGGGAAGTAAACTTTTGTTACTTCATATGTGTGTGTGTGTGTGTGTGTGTGTGTGTGTGTGTGTGTCCAATAAATGTATATCTAGTTCTAGGATGGAGAATAGAGATCGTAACAATTTCCACGTTATGATCTAGGGTTAAGTTCACAATCACAGGGGCACAAGATAGGGTCTGTGCTGGATATATGTCTTATTTTGTTTCCTGTTTGCCTTTAAGCCTATATATAGTTATAGACTGAGTATCTCAACAGTTTCAAAGTCATGGCCCAAGAACAAAGTCTATTTCCGCAGGTATGTACTGGACTTTGTCTGATTTCAACTCATTTTCTTCAATCAGTATATGGTTGGTAGGTGTGGATCTTAACTGTTTCCAAGTTATGACAAAGGGGCAAGTCCACAAACTAAGGGTTGTAACCGACGGTCGGTATTGGATGACGTCATATGTCAAGTTTTGTCTCGTGTTTCCAGACCCATATATGATTGTTGAGTGGGGATCTCAACAGTTTTCAAGTTGTGATCCACGTGAGGCATATCCACAGGGACCACCACTGAGCAAACCTAGAGTATAACCCCAAACCCAGTGCATATATCATAACTAAGACACTGAAGATGACACCTTGAAACTTTTAGATTTTCAGCTAAAATACTTCAGATATTAAGACTTTTGTAGAAATATTAAACATCCTTTTGAAAAAAAAAAACTGTACTTATCTAAACAAAAATACCTCCAATAATATTCCAGAGGTTCAAGTCTGTGTCTTTAATTTTGCAGGAGGTACACTGCATAAGGGACAGACTGACAAACAAAGGGGTAGGAGGGCATTCCAGAAGATTTACGAGGTCTCTGCTAAGCTGGCTTGAAAAATTAGCAATGGTTTTAAATGATCTTATGAGATGTAATATGAATGAAAAGTAATGAATGACGAATACAAACTAAAACAAATTCACAAATTATGAATCCTGCTCAATGCATATGAAGTCCGTACAATGAAGTCCGTACAATGAAGTCCGTACAATGTACAGTAAAGAAATATTAAGCAAAGGAACTGAATTGTGGTTTAACAGTAGCAATTCTGTTAATTAAGCAATATTAATGACATCTGGTTATGTAGATAGCATGCACTGCAGTCCTGCACTCAATTAAAGGTCAAAAGGATGAAAGTACTTATTTACACCTTCACCCTGTTAATTTCCGATAACGAAAACTTTATTAAGTGTACTGAATGCATATCGATTCCTCCATAATTAATGTAAAATATTACTTTGATTCTAATTTGCTGAGAGCATCGATTGGAAATTATGGAACCAGCAAGATTCTAGAGCATTCATAACCCAGAGTTTGTATAATGGTTTTGTGACGCACATAGTTCTCTCATATCAACCTATTTTAAGCCATTTTCCATATAAGTCGGAAGTGTCTAGCTCCACTGCAGTTTTTATCATTTGTTCTATTTCTTCTTTCTCCACCCTCTTGATAAAAGTAATCCCCTATATGCTGACAGGTTTTCTGCAAATCACATTTGTATTTCTGAGATGTACGACTCCAGTAATAATAATGTTTACGTAAAATCATGAGCTTCTATGGTAACATCCGCTGTTGTTCGAATATGTAAACATTATTCCTGTTCGCTATTTAAGGAACAAAACCAATGTCGCTATTTTTGAAATCTTTGAAGTTTGACAGTGCCGGTCCAAATCTTTGACATGTACTTTATGGGGAAGAAAGTTGTATTTTTACAAGGACAACACTCTTAATGAGTTTCATTGAATGTTATATACTTTTTTTATATTACTCAGTAGTGCTGCTTTAAAGGCCATATCAGAAAGTCGGCGTTAAACCGAAACAACCTTGACCATTTTCTATGCAGTTACTAACTAACATTCACGCGAAATATCCTGTCGAACTTTGCCTGAACGGGAAACACACATAAATTATTGCGAACGTATTAAAATGGACTGACCTAAATCCTGTTCAAAATGTAAGATCTTGTTGTGGTCACTAGAATTATTGAAAATAATGAGACTAGTTTATAAATTAGACAATACTCCTGTATCACCATTTTTAAAGGTGGCAGTCAGGTCAACATATTATCAGTCTCAGGGAATGTCACCAGAAATGAAGGATATTAAACAATAAACTACTGTTATAGTCAATTTCAGTACAAGATTTGGCATGTTATATGGTCTATTTGGTATGTTATATGGTCTATTTGGTATGTTAAATGGCCTATTTGGTATGTTATATGGTCTATTTGGTATGTTATATGGTCTATTTGGTATGTTATATGGTCTATTTGGTACGTTATATGGTCTATTTGGTATGTTATATGGCCTATTTGGTATGTTAAATGGTCTATTTGGTATGTTATATGGTCTATTTGGTATGTTAAATGGTCTATTTGGTGTTATATGGTCTATTTGGTATGTTATATGGCCTATTTGGTATGTTATATGGTCTATTTGGTATGTTATATGGCCTATTTGGTATGTTATATGGTCTATTTGGTATGTTATATGGTCTATTTGGTTTTGAGAGATCTGCATTTATAAGTACTTTATCAACACCATGAGAAGTAAAATTTGCATAGTGACATGGTCCTTGAGACGGTGGACCGTCATCTGGTTCCTTGGTGAAAACAGATACATATGGGTTATTTAATGCGCTGGGTTTATCAACAAGGTTACAAGAGGGTTTGTCCATTAAATTCGGTGGTTGCACAATATTAGTTAGATCTTGATTCTCTTGTTGGAGTAGAATTTCCCGGGATTGTCTTTCACACCATTATTCAGGGCTCAGGAAACATAATAATTATGAGGTATTGGCAACTTGATTTTTTTACTCTTTTTCGAAAGCTGTGTGTTTTTTCCTAAAATGTACTTTTTTGTCATGTCTAGTGTCTGTATAAATTTTCGGTTTAGATGTTATCAGTGGCGTACAAAGGGTAAATCATGATAGTATAGTAGCACGTGATTATTCGAGGGATGTAACCCCTGCAGGATTATGCCAACTTTTAGCTACTCATTTTTTAAATTTTGAGTGCCGAAAATATGCCTTGTGAAAGCCACAAACTTGCAATGCATTGTGTCAGTTTGAATGAGACAAAGAAAGGTTTATTATATACTTATATAGCAAATGAATAATCGTGATATTCGCAATGTCCACAACAAATGTTTGAGACGCAATATTGAAAATAACATGCTGATCATTTAAACACTTCTTTAGGAGAAATGTTCGTAACTTTTCGTAAATGCAACGATTCAGACTATGACCACTGCCCTCTTGGATAGAAAAATAGCATAGAAAATGACCACTGCTCTCTTGGATATAGAAAAATAGCATAGAAAAATGACCACTGCTCTCTTGGATATAGAAAAATAACATGGAAAAATGACCATTCTCTCTTGGATATAGAAGAATAACATAGGAAAATGACCACTGCTCTCTGGGATATAGAAAAATAGCATAGAAAAGCATACTGAGGGCAAGGGCTATCGCATATCTACCATTTTATAAGTGAAAGTGCTAAATTCTTGGGGGAAAAAATGAAACTGAAGGTTTCTGTAGAAAAGTAAGGGCTTCAGAACCAATAAGCGAGGACGACGACGAATTCTTATATCCGCCGGCTGATTGGATTGTCACACACTAGCTGCTTTGCAATTTTCCGCGTTAACTTGTTACAATGTTTCAGACTGGGCTTGCGATATATCCCATGCAGGTCATAACATAGCTAGGGGAGCATGCAAGTGAACAGTCATAAACATGTCTTCATTAGCTGATAATAAGAATGGCTAAAATATACTTACATATTTGCGTCTTGAATTTCCTCAAAATGTACTTTCTTAGTTCTTCAAATTCGAATTACATGAACTATGTCGTGGATTCTAAAGCTTGATTACATATTTCGAAATTGTACGATAATTTCAACCGCATTCCATGTGCAATAGCATTCTCCTTACTGCACTCAAAATGAAATGAACGTGATATTCCAAAACGTCTTTTTGATAATTACAATTGAAAGAGTTCATATTTTTCCCACATTAGGATTCCAAACATTTAATGACAGAATAGAAACACACATACAGCTGTGTCAAGACTCGTCCCTCCCTGCTCAAACCATAAACACGCGTATTTTGTGTGGAATTGACTCATCCGATAAATCCATGTACATTATGAGCGGAACTGAGTAGAATCGATTGAAAAAAAAAACAAAAAACAACTAAACAAAACATGCAAAATTCCTTCATACCAGACCAACTGGAAAGGCTGTTGCAATGTGCATTCATTCACAATAAGATTCTAAATTTCAATTTAAAGTAGACAAAAACAAACGCGATGTCAAGCGCGCAACTAAGTTCAAATTTCGCAAGGCGGAGGTATGTGTACATTATGATTGTTGTTAAGTATTGGTGAATCTGCGCATGTGTATGTATTCTGCAATACAGCATACATTTAACTACTTTGTTTCTAGTAGTGTATTTTTTATTATTATATGCTCATTTTTTTACCCCGTTAACTTTACATTGTCAGAATCGTGCAATATTACCCGATATTGAACCCACTCGACAATACAAATATAGCATTCACGTGCATAAAGGAACTACTTTCTGTTGTAAATAAACAATGGGCACAGACGCTAGCACTTTTGATTTGTAAACAAATCACGTACACTCGCGTAAAAGGCGCTTTACGTTGTGGTTGTTTAAATTTGTTTCTGAATACACTAAAACAGATGTTTCGTGGACTGTCACATACCAGCTGCTTTGGCATATTCCGCGTTGATATAATGTTTCGAATTTAGGCTAGCTACAGTACTGAATATAACAGACGCAAGATAAGGTCCTTACAAATAACATACAAGTGACAAGTCGTATACTCTCTTCTTTAGCTGGTGATAAGAATGGCAAAAATATATTTACAGTTTTACATCCTGAATTTCCTCAGAAAGTACTTTCTTAGTTCTGCAAATCCGAATTACATGAGCCATGTCATAGATTCTCAATCTGGATTACACATTTCGAAATTGTACTGTAATTTCGATGATAAGTGCAATTACATCCTCCTTACTACACTCAAAATGAAATAAGCATTAAATTCCATAGCGTCTTTTTGATAATTGCAATTGAAAGACTTCATATTTTTGCCACATTATGATTTCAAACATTCAATGACAGAAACAGAAACACATCTGCAGATGTCAACACGCTTCTCCCTAGCTTCTTCAATACCATGTATTTCATGTGCAATTGTCACATACAAATCCGGTCCATAATCACGAAATTTCGTAGAATCGAGAAAAATTCCAAAATCTATTCATTCCAGATCAAATGCAAAAGTTGTTGCAATGAACATTCATTCACACTATGACTCCAAATTTCAATTTTAACTAGACACGCCATTTTCTTTCGAAAGTTACGTCGAGCGCGCGACTATGTTCAAATTTATCTGGGCGGAGTTATGTGCGCAGTAATAATGTTGTATATGTGTAATGATGAATATGCGCTTGTGTTTTTAGTTTGGAATGGGGTATACATTCATTTACGTTGTTTCTTGTAGTGTATTGTGTTTATATAATTAAACTCATGTTACTAGTATTTGGACAGATTAATTGTCAAGGAAAGTTTACTAGTTTTAGCAAAAAGTAGAGATGAATGCCGTAAAAACGGTTTAAATATCTTCCAAACAATGAAATATGCTAAAACCGCCATAAAATAAATGTAGCATGGCTTTTTAAAATATATGTAAACAAGTTCATTTACATTTTGTAGGATATCTGAAGCAAAAGATTCATGAACGAAACTTTTTCCAGCGTTTTCTCCTTGCAAGAGCTTTTAGGTGCCAATATATAATTTTTGCATCCACTTCAATGTTCGTAATTAGTGAATTGTATAAAAAGACACCGATGTAAAAGGAAATGTACAAGAAAATAAGAAGAAAAAGTAAACATAGTACGCGAGGTTAATTCAGAGCAAACATGACCATGTGGCTGACTTTAACAGAATAGGAGCATAGATGATTTGACTATATATATATATATATATATATATATATATATATATATATATATATATATATATATATATTACATTCAAAGAGTACCATGTGGCTTTTGTATATCTTATAGTTTCTTAAGAAAAGTTTTGTTTATTCATATTGTCATACACATTACGTAAACGATTGTAAATTCCATAATTTCTTTCAAAGAATAGGTCAATAGAGAAGATTTTCGTATTTCAGAAAGCTATAGTTCTTAATGAAGCATTCGACGAAAATACGCTTTTTGTTTTGTTTTCGTAAATCATCCAGACCAATGTATCCGAATTCAGACGCGTCTGTTCACGAAGCGCTTTAACACTGTTGACAAGGTGACTGACTTGTTACATATTAGTGTAAGGTCGTGCTCAGCTCGGTCTCCTGTGTACAATTCATTATCATTATAAATGTGTGGAGAAATCTCCCTTTTTCCTTTCAGTTTTATCAAACAATAGTAATAACAGAAATCAGAATGTGTATTATCAAATACCAGCAGTCTACAAGACTGTGAACAAATCCTTGTCGTCGTTAAACTTCCAGATACTAGGATTGTATTATACACTTGTTCCTTGATACTATGATTGTATCATACACTTGTTCTTCGCAACATTTCGACTCGGCCTCGTTACATTCTTGACAAAAAGTTTGTGTTGTGGTACCTTCGGACAATGTACACCATTTTTCGTTAATTTTTGCTAACACTGGACAACAAATTTTTACAAAAGTCATGTTACTGAAATAAAATTAGTCAATTCTTATCAATTTTTATGTGCTGAACACGAATATGACAGTCAAATTGCAAAATTGGCTCTAGTTTTTTTGTAATCTGCAAGAAATTAATGTTTACATAACGAAATGCATTCCAATAGTAAAAGGTCAACTGTAATAGCCTACCTATAAAAAATCAAGTCAATGACTACATCTTAGATTTCTTCGCCTGTCTCTTGTACAGCTGTTCGGGAGCATCTCTGAGGAGTGTCCAGCAGTAGTCAGCCAGCATTGTAGTGGACCATTTTCCCTGGTATCTTTGTTCCATTGTTGCGATATCTTGATGAAAACGTTCGCCGTGTTCATCACTAACAATACCACAGTTGCTAGGAAAGAAATCCAAATGGGAATGAAGGAAGTGAATCTTTAGAGACATATTGCAGCCAAGTTTCTTATACTTCATCAACATGTCTTCTACTAGTTCCTTATAGTTTTCTGCCCTAACATTTCCGAGGAAGTTTGTAGAAACTAGGCGAAAAGCATTCCATGCTTGTTTCGCGTCACCTTCCAGCAAGTTGTTGAACCGGTCATCTTTGAAAAGCTCTCGAATCTGAGGACCCACAAAAACTCCCTCTTTAATCTTTGCTTCGCTGAGTCGAGGGAATTTTTCATGCAGGTATCGGAATGCTGGCAAAGTCCGGTCAATGGCTTTCACGAAGTTCTTCATCAAACCTAGTTTGATGTGAAGGGGTGGTAGCAAGATTTTCTGAGCCTCAACCAGAGCTGGGTGTTGGATATTCTTCTCTCCAATGGCTACATTCTGCCTGTGAGTCCATTCCTTCCTCATGTAGTGCATTTCCCTTGCTCGGCTATCCCACTCGCATAAGAAACACATGTATTTTGTATATCCTTGCTGCAGTCCCATTAAAAGGGCAACTACCTTCAAATCACCACAGAGGTGCCAGCTGTACTTGTTATACTCAATGGAATTCAGTAGCTGCCTTAAGTTATCGTATGTCTCTTTCATGTGGACAGCATACGCTACTGGAATAGATGGAAGAATGTTTCCATTGTGCAAAAGCACAGCCTTGAGACTCAGTTTCGAAGAGTCCACAAATAGTCTCCATTCTTGTGGGTCATGAGTGATTTTTAAAGCATTCATGAGGCCCTCAATATCGGAACAGAATATCAGATTACTTTCCTTTCTGAAGAAAGGCTCCAATTGCTGGTGGCGCTTTCGATATGCAGTAATTGTGACATCTTCTTCTAGAAGATTCCATTGTTGGAGTCTTGATCCTAGCAATTCTGCCTTGTTCTTTGATAAGTCCAAATCACGAATCAGGTCATTTAGTTCTTCCTGTGTTATTCTCTG
Organism: Sinohyriopsis cumingii; assembly: GCA_028554795.2. NCBI lineage: Eukaryota > Metazoa > Mollusca > Bivalvia > Unionida > Unionidae > Sinohyriopsis > Sinohyriopsis cumingii. The sequence goes on from CM068828.1 coordinate 122,205,893, forward strand.
TGGGGTTGATGATGCACCACAGTGAAAATCTGGATCACTGCATGCTGATGGACCAGGAGAAGAACAGGTCGACTCACCTTTGTCTTCGTCAGATGAATCAAGAGAATATTCTGCTGGAGGTTCTGGAATAGGAAGTCCCTCACCATGTGGAACTGGTCTCAATGCAGACGGAATGTTTGGGTAGACTATTCTCGACTTCTTTCGCTTCGTTATTCCGCCGGAAAGAGGAGGAACCAAGCAGAAGTAACAGTCATTTAGGTGGTTGCTTGGCTCTCTCCACACCATTGGGACTGCAAACGGCATTGATGACCTTTTGCAATTCAACCACTGTGAAAGCTGTGTTGTACATGTAGCACAGCATATATGCAGAGCCCAAGGCTTGTCTTGGTCACCAACCTTGCATCCGAAGTAAAGATGATATGCCTTCTTCACTTGAGAATTGATACTTTTCTTCTGGTTGGCAAATGTCACTTCCCCACAAATATAGCAAAAATTGTCCGCGGTATTAACACACTTTCGAGGCATTACTGTTCTTTATTGTACGTAAATGGATAAAATAATAAGTTTTATGTAACAGTAGCTTGAACTGTCTCGCACAACGTCTAAAATATTTTAAATGCTGAACCTATCTGATTGGGCTTTATATAGTACACTGCTTACGTCAGCTTCAGCAGCCGCCTGGCATTAGTACAATAGGCCTACACATGTATAGTACACTGCTGACGTCAACTTACTTCAGCAGCCGCATGGCATTAGTATTGCATTGCATCAGAAAATGATGCAATCAACTGTGGATGATGTGAGCATGATGGTATTATGCAATGTTACATCATTATTCCGGATGTTGCTGCAGTCCTACTGGAGAAATTTACACAGTGAAACATAGAAAATGAGGTATATGAATATCTTCAAAACGAGAGCCAATACAAATTTTTCACGGTTATATTTGTGTTCGGCACACCAAAATACTACAGATTAGGGCCTTTTCAAGTCAGTAATGATTTCACTGTTGACCAGTGTAATCTGATAAAAATCAGATGTCCAGCGTGCAGAATGTGTACTAATGCTGTCAATGTCAGGTATTGTCATCATCTTTGCAAGAATTATAACTTGTTAAATCCGTCTTATTAGTGATGAAAACTGATCTTCATTACGTACTTATAAAACATTGTTTTGGCTTTATTTTTAGCATATAAATGTTATCTGGAATTACAAGAATTACCGAGAGAGGCAATTCAGGACTTCCCGTTCAGGCCACAACGGCGTTTGTGCCAATAAAAGGTCTTATATATTTCTTCGTGGCAAATGCTGTCAGACGGATACAACTACTTGATATGCGTTAACTGCTTACAAATTATGTGATTACCAGTTTCCTATCTAATTAACCTGCTGCGTTTAGTGTTTGCTACCTTGCATTGCTGAGCAATGTATCTCAAATTTTTTGTGTTCTGCGATGATTCTAGATGAAGATGAGTCAGGAATCGCAAACAAAGATGTCAAGCGTGCCGAGTTTATATCCGGTTGGTGTTGATGGGGCACAAAGAGTAGTGCCGGTAGAGTTTCTCTTTTGTAGACATTCCAAACAAAGGAGCTAATGCCATGTTTCTGCGTGTCGTTGATAGTCCTGTAATTGCTCGGAGTCTATATATTTGTGGCCAGTGACATACACTTAAAGTCTTTCAGGAACCTGATGTTTTGTCAAGTTTTAGCATATATGTCACTTTTACTAATATTTATGCATATATATATATATATATATATATATATATATATATATATATATATATATATATATATATATATATATTTGATCGCCCATACTGGTATTTAGCCATACATAGATTTCTATTAATGACACCTGCATACTATTTAGGCACATATAGTATTATACATTAGGACACCTGCATACTATTTAGTCACATATAGTATTGTATATCTCGTCATCTGTACTACTATTTAGTCACATATAGTATTATACATTAGGACATCTGTACTACTATTTAGTCACATATAGTATTGTATATCTCGTCATCTGTACTACTATTTAGTCACATATAATATTGTATATCTCGTCATCTGTACTACTATTTAGTCACATATAGTATTATACATTAGGACATCTGTACTACTATTTAGTCACATATAGTATTGTATATCTCGTCATCTGTACTACTATTTAGTCACATATAGTATTGTATATCTCGTCACCTGTACTACTATTTAGTCACATATAGTATTGTATATCCTGTCAGCTTTTTGTAACCCAGATAGATCGTCTCCTGTCGATGTTATATAACCCATATAGACCCTCTCCTGTCAGATTTATATAACCTATATAGACCCTCTCCTGTCAAATTTATATAACCCATACAGACCCTCTCCTGTCAGATTTATATAACCATATAGACCCTCTCCTGTCAGATTTATATAACCCATATAGACCCTGTCCTGTCAGATTTATATAACCCATATAGACCCTCTCCTGTCAATTTTATATAACCCAGATAGACCATCTCCTGTCAGCTTTATATAATCCAGATAGACCTTCTCCTGTCAACGTTATATAACCCAGATAGACGATCTCCTGTCAACGTTATATAACCCAGATAGACCATCTCCTTTCAACTTTATATAACCCAGATAGACCATCTCCTGTTAATTTTAAATAACCCAGATAGACCATCTCCTGTCAACGTTATATAACCCAGAAAGACGATCTCCTGTCAACGTTATATAACCCAGATAGACCATCTCCTTTCAACTTTATATAATCCAGATAGACCATCTCCTGTCAACATTATATAACCCAGCTAGACCATCTCCTGTCAACGTTATATAACCCAGATAGACGATCTCCTGTCAACGTTATATAAGCCAGATAGACCATCTCCTTTCAACTTTATATAACCCAGATAGACCATCTCCTGTTAATTTTAAATAACCCAGATAGACCATCTCCTGTCAACGTTATATAACCCAGAAAGACGATCTCCTGTCAACGTTATATAACCCAGATAGACCATCTCCTTTCAACTTTGTATAATCCAGATAGACCATCTCCTGTCAACATTATATAACCCAGATAGACCATCTCCTGTCAACGTTATATAACCCAGATAGACCATCTCCTGTCAACTTTATATAACCTAGATAGACCATCTCCTGTCAGCTTTATATAACCCAGATAGATCGTCTCCTGTCGATGTTATATAACCCAGATAGACCATCTTCTTTCAGATTTATATAGCCCAGATAGACGATCTCCTGTCAAATTAATATAAACCAAATAGACCATCTCCTGTCAGCTTTATATAATCCAGATAGACCTTCTCCTGTCAATTTTAAATAACCAGGATAGACCATCTCCTGTCAACATTATATAACCCAGATAGACCATCTCCTTTCAACTTTATATCACCCATATAGACCATCTCCTGTCATCGTTATATAACCCATATAGACCATCTCCTGTCAACGTTATATACCCCAGATAGACCATCTCCTGTCAACGTTATATAACCCAGATAGACCATCAGTAGTAAATGGGGATACCCTAGCGACAATGGGAATTAGCATTACAAACACCCCTGGGACAATCTGGCGACAAGGGAAAATTAACATGGAGAAAAATCGTGGGACAATCTGGCGACAAGGGAAATTAACATGGGAATAAATCGTGGGTCACTCTAGCGACAAGGGGAATTTAACATGGAACTATAGTGTGGGTCTGTCTAGCGACAAGGGGAAATTAACATGGGAATAGAGTTTGGGTTTGTCTACGGACAAGGGGAATTGAATATGGGATTTTTTTTTAAATTTAAATTTAAATTTAAATTTAAAAAAAGGGGTAGGCAATGGAAAGGCTATCTCTTTTCGAGAAATATGGCTGGCCCTGAAAAGGTTCTTCCCTGGGTTTTCCAGGGTTCTTCCTCCACCAGTTATACTGGCCGCCATGTATAGCCTATCTTGTGCTGAAAAATGGCGTTAAACCCTAGAACAACAACAACAACAACAACAACTCATCCATTGACTAGTATCTGTCCTATCAACAACAGTCCTCTTGGACCTGACATACATGAGCATGTCCATCCTAAACATCATGGAAGACACAAGGGTGGATGACTCAACTGTGGTCCACATCTTGAAGCGACGAGAATAGGTGAATCAATGCAGTGAACTGCGCTTATTTATAGGTACAGGAAGGATTGAAACGGATTGAATTCATTCACCAACCCGAACAAGCGTTACAAAATTCAGTCAGCTCGCATCCAATCCGAAGAGAGCAGTCTGTGACGTCACGTGGTCTATATAGATTCGTTAGCGCTTGTGTGCAGTCAATCTATGCGACAGTGATTCAACATGACGGAAACTCAGAAAACGATCCATTGGGGTGCACCAGCAGGGGAGACTGCCCAAGGGAACCCGGACTTACTTTCAGAAGAGGTACATTGGGATTTTGTGGATTTTCTTACCTCGCAAGAATTTGTTCCGGAACCTTCGTTACCTTCTTCATTACCGCAAGTGGAGAATTTTAGACAGAGACAGAAAGAAGAATTGGAGAAATTTATGCAACGACAAAAGGAAGCGGAACAAGCTTTTCTCCTACAGCAACAGCAACAGCGACAAGAAGAGGTAAGAAAAAAACAACAGCAACAAGAGCAAGAAGAAGTAGCAGCAAAGAAACAAGAGGGTGGAAATCAAACGGCTACGGTACTGTTGGACATTTTAGCGGAGTTAAGAAGTCTGAAACAAATGTATCAGACTTCTTTATCACGACCGAAGAGAATACGACCTTCCCGAGCTAAACACGCCAACCCTGTGACTAAGCCTGTCGTACCACCCTTAGTGATTTCAACCCAATCATCAGAAGTAGGCCTTGGCCGTGGCAAAGGCTTAAGGCAGTTAAAGTTGATTGGTTAAACTCACCCTACACCAAAATAAAAAGGCCCTTTTCAGGGCCACCCACATTTCTCGAAAAGAAATACAATTTCAATTTGCCAATAACTAAAAAATAAACCCCACCCATTTTACCCTTATAGTACGTGTCTGTGTATGAGTGCGTGAGTGTAGCTTCTTATTTTAAAATCAAAACTCAAAGACACTTACCTTATATCATTCATGTATTCTTTTATCCATTTTTTACAATCCAATTCACAGCACAACACTTTAATTGAAAGTTAATTGACTTCTTCTTTCTCCTTGTTTAGTCTCTCTGTTTTTTGAATTTCTTCACCGTTTTTTCCTCATTTTCTTCCCTTCATCTTTTCTTCTCCTGTTTCTTTGCTTCTTTTAAATAGAATTGTCTTCTTTCTTCCTCTGAAGAATCCCTCTCTTCTTTCGAAGAATTCCTCTCTTCTTCCGAAGAATCCCTCTCTTCTTCTGAAGAATCCTTCTTTTCTTCTGACTCCTCTTGTTTCTTTTTTGGGCAATCTGGAGACCAATGTCCTTTTTCTTTACAATAATAACAGGTATCTTGACTTTTGTCTTTTTTAGCCCCTGTTTTTTTTCTTTTTTGACGGTCTGGACACTCTGAAGACCAATGCCCTTTCCTCTGACAGATATAGCAAGTATCCTGACTCTTATCTCGAAAGGAAGGAGAGTAGTCTATCGGCTGGTCTGAAGAGAATTTTCTAATGACCCCTCGCAAAGCTCTGACGAAACGTTCGATTTGGCTAGTCTCTTCCATCGTTCTCCTCGGTTTGAGAGTGAAATGAATAGTGAAAGGACAAGACACACCCTTTTTATATACGCTGGTTTGCCATGACTATAAATTAGTCTATGGTGTTTGAACTTGAGTCATTTGACGTTTTGCACTCAAGATGAAACGATCCTATTCATTCGAGAAGAAAGAAGAAGAAGAAAGTAAGAGGCAGAAACGTGATCTATCGCCTCGTACCAGGGCTGAAATCTTGGCACAAATTCATGCCAGTGATTTTGAAGAGGACATGAGTGAACCAGAATCCGAACCCTCTAAACCAAGTTCACCACCCTTAGTCAACCCTGAAAAGTACTATTCCATTCGAGAGACGGAAAAGCGCTCCTCTAGAAAATTTAGAACCACGGCTTACACCTACACGGTGAAGTTTAAAGATTTCAAGGCCGACGTACCCTTGGAGAAAGCAGAAGGGTTTATCACCGAGATGTGGGATTCTTTGCTCACCGCACTCAAGCGACAATGTCAACCCAAAGAAGACGATCGCTTGACACTATCCATAGATCACGACGGTTTGAAATCCCCTGTTTGGATCGAGTTTAGCAGACCCGCAGAACTAACCCCTTCCAAAATCATGGACAAGATTCAACACGTACAACAATCTAATGACCAGTTTGACATCACCGATGGTAAAGCCACACTGAAAATGGCCCACGTCTCTCTTCCTCAAGGGACAGGACGCAAAAAGATGTTATTGGTGGACAACCTTCGCAACACCAAAACAAGTCTCGTCCGAATTCACAACCCTCAAGACCAGATGTGTTTAGCCCGTGCCATCGTGGTGGGACGAACCTATGCCAACAAGAACGACACGGTACAATGGAAAGAACCTGGAAAACTATTCAACGATCCGATCGAGCCAAACAACGAAATGAAGCAGAACTCCTGTTACAACAAGCCGGACTGTCCAAAGACACACCCTGTGGCATTCCTGAGATGCAAAAATTGCAAGATGCCCTAGCTCCACGCTACACCTTGAAAGTGCACCCTCAAGAAATGCGTGGAACTCTGTTGTTTCGAGGCCAAGATTTTAAGAACGGAAAATACATTCATGTCTATTATCACGATGAACATTTCGATACCATTACCAGTATCACTGGATTCCTGGGATACGGTTATTATTGTGAGAAATGTGATTATGGTTATAACAATCGAGAGCAACACAAGTCTTGTGGATGGAAATGCCCAGGATGTTTGGCCTCTCCACCCTGTCTGAGCGAAGAACCAGTGCCTTGTTCAACTTGTCTGCGCACGTTTGTCAGCCCTACCTGTTACCAGCAACATTTGAAAACACAAGGTTCACAGCAGAAATGTGCTTGTCAACTCCTGAGATTGTGCCCTACGTGTGGACAAGGCATACGTACCAATAGTACCAAGGCACACGTATGTCGAGGAAAGAAAAAAATGTCACATTTGTCACCACATCGTGGACTTGGAACACGAATGTTACGTGCAAAAATACCAACCCCCACCAGAGGAAGAGGACGGTCACAAGAAGAAAGGCAATTTCATCTTTTTCGATTTCGAATGCATGCAAGAGACCGGCATTCACATTCCTAATTTCTGCGTGGCTCATCGAGCGTGCGAGAAGTGCATTCAAGAACCTATCTTCAGTCATTGCCCTCACTGCAGCAAGATTCCTGGAGGACGTGAAAAAATCTTTCGGGGACCAAACACGTTAGCCGATTTTGCCCAATGGGTCTTAGACCCCGTCGACAAGACGTGGAGCCAAGAGGACATCGAACGTTACGGAGATTGTCATCGTCATGCCACGGTGATGGCTCACAATTTCTCCGGATACGATGGACAGTTTCTTCTCAGATACTATACGGAACAAGGCACCGAACGTCCTAAAGTCACTTTGAACGGAGCCAAAATAATTTTCATGCAAGTGGGACAAGTACAGTTTAAAGATTCGATGAGTTACTTGGCCATGCCTTTGAGTCGAATGCCTAAAACGTTTGGAATGACAGAAATGGCTAAAGGGTACTTTCCACACTTTTTCAATACGGAAGCCAATCAACATGCCGTTCTATCCCATTTACCTGAGGCTCACTATTACGACCCCGACAACATGCGTACCGAACAACGAGAAGCTTTCTACGCTTGGTACCAGGCTCATGCCTCTGACCCCTTCGACTTTCAGGAAGAAATGTTAAAGTATTGTCGTTCCGACGTGGACATTTTACGACGTTGCTGTGGAAAATTTCGAGAACTGTTCATGGAACACGGAGGGGTCGATCCTTTGAAAGAAGCTTGCACCATTGCCAAAGCGTGTTCCTTAGTGTACCGCCAACGATTCATGCCTGAAAACACCGTGGCTGTCATCAGTCCTCAAACGACCCACTATGTCAAGCGTCAACACTCGGTCAAAGCCCTACGTTGGTTACATTACTTGTGCGACAAGGAAGACAAGTGGATTCAGCATGCCCGCAACGGAGGAGGCGAAAAGACCATCGGAACGTATTCGGTAGATGGCTGGGACTTAGAAAACCCCAAGATCGTGTACGAGTTCAACGGTCGCTTATTTCACGGATGTCCCATCTGTTACCCTGACCGTGACACTAAAAATCAGTTTTTGCAACGAACCATGGAAGACTTGTACCAGGACACTTGTCAGCGACGCCTAAAGTTAGAACAGCAAGGATACCAAGTGGTGGAAATGTGGGAACACGAGTACGATCACCGTTTGAAAACCGATCCCGAGTTTAAACGCCTCGTGGAAAGTTACCAGTTCATGGACCCGCTGAACCCGAGGGATAGTTTGTACGGAGGAAGGACCAATGCCACCTGTTTGCTGTACCAAGCCGACGAAGAGAAAGGAGAAGAAATCAAATACTTGGACGTGTGTTCGCTGTATCCCTACGTGTGCAAATATTGTCGCTTTCCTGTAGGGCACCCGCAATTGTTAACGGAACACATCGACCTGAAAAACATTCGACAGTACGAAGGCTTGATCAAGTGTAAAGTTTTGCCTCCCACGAACCTATACCATCCCGTCTTACCTCACCATTGTCAAGGCAAACTGATGTTTCCCTTGTGCCGTACTTGTGCCGAAATGTGCAACCAGGACCAACCTTGCCATCACAGCCAGGAAGAACGTGCCTTGACGGGAACCTGGGTCAGCGTAGAATTGTTCAAAGCTCTGGATATGGGATACCAACTGTTAGAAGTGTACGAAATTTGCCACTTTCCCAAGACACAACAGTACCACAAGGGTGACCCTACTCAGAAAGGCATTTTCGCCGACTACGTGGATGCCTTTTTGAAACTGAAACAAGAAGCCAGCGGCTATCCTTCCTGGTGTCACACTCCCGAAGACCAAATACAATTCAAAGAGAAATACTACGCACAAGAAGGCATCTCTTTAGACCACATCGAAAAAAACGAAGGCAGGCGATCGTTTGCCAAAGTGATGTTAAATTGCTTGTGGGGTAAAATGGCACAACGACCGTGTTTACCCAAGACGGAATATTTGACAGAACCTTCCCGCTACTTCCAGATGATTCACGACAAAACCAAATACATGAAACACGTGGACGTCGTTCGAGAGGATTTGTTCTTGGTCAATTACGAAGAAGATCTGGACTTTGTACAAGACGACCCTTTTGGAAATGTCATCATTGCGGCTTACGTGACAGCTCATGCTCGCTTAAAATTGTACGAAGCTTTAGAACTGTTAGAAGAACGCGTCCTCTACTTTGACACAGACAGTTGCATTTACATCCATCACCCGATTCAACAGCACCCTGACATCGAAGGAGACCGTTTAGGAGCCTGGACAGACGAGCATCCCGACGACAAGATTCTAAGTTTCGTCAGTGGTGGTCCCAAAAATTACGGCTACGAATACCGGGACAAACAAGGAGAAGTGCACACGACGTGCAAAGTGAAAGGACTGACTCTGAATCATCGTACCAGTCGAGTGGTCAACTTTGGGGTATTGAAAGAAGCCTTGCAATCGGGAGAGGATGGAGACTTTAAAGTGACCACCTATCAACCGAACAAGATTGTACGTTTACCCACTCACCACATCGTCAGTCGACCCTTGGAAAAAGTCTACCAAATTGTATACCAGAAGCGAGTGCGACTTCCCAGTCACTTCACCTTACCGTACGGTCACGTCGGTATTGGTCTGTATATAAAAAGGAACCCTAGGCAAGATCGATAGTTCATTGTTCATTGAAGTAACTTACCATGTCGTTGACGAAGAAGATTGGTTAGGAGTCAAATGTTGGACATCACCGAGACCAGGGTTTTGAGGCTTGGACACAAGAGGTGGCCCAGTATGCACGAGAGTTATTCAAGGAAAAAAGTTACTTTTCAACCTGTGTTAGTGACGGTGCCAGAAGAACCCGTCACCCAGGACAGGACTGTCGTGGACAGGCCTGAAAGACCCTTTCGGGAGGACACTTGTGTGACCTTACCCCTACTATAGAACTGGTTAGAACTTTACCCAAAACATGTTGTACAGACACTTGTGTTTATTCCACGTTCATGGTTATCATGTGCCTTTTATTCTTGTACTTAAGCCTTTGGCTTTTATGTATTTTTGTCTTTCGTATTCATGTTTGAAAAAAACATTCAATAAACGTGTTCTGAAAAAGTATATAAACTCTTGTCTTGTTTGTTTTTCGTGTCACAAGTGACATTTATCACACCATTTCTACCTCTGCTGTCTCTGCTCCCTCTTCCTCTACTGTCAAAGTCATCGACGAACACTTAGATCGTGCCAGTTGGGAGGCTTTATATCTTCGCCATCCCTTTAACATGCTCATTGCTGGACCTAGCGGTTCAGGCAAAACCGAATTCGTCAAACGTTTGATCGAACATAAACATCATTTGATCGATCGACCCCCTCAACGAATCGTGTGGTGTTACAAAGAGTGGCAATCGGCGTACAGCCTCTTGCGAGAAAGTCAAGGCGATTCCATCGTGTTTGTGGAAGGCATTCCTAAAGAAGACGATGGCATCGTCTCTGACTCCCGTCTAACCCATTTGGTCATTTTCGACGACATGTTAGGAGAAGACGAAGAAGAAATTAAACTGTGGTTCACGCGCGAAGGGCATCACCGTAATGCCAGTGTCGTTTACATCACCCAAAATTTGTTTCAACAAAGTAAAGCCCATCGCACCATCAGTCTCAATGCGCATTACGTGGTCTTGTTTAAAAGCCCTCGAGATAAATCGCAAGTGCAAGTCTTAGCCAAACAGTTAGGAACGCCTTGGTTGACTCAGGCGTACGACGATGCCACTCAAACTCCACACGCCTATTTACTCGTCGATTTGAAACCTACGACTCCCGAGGATTTGCTATTTCGTACCCACTTGTTTCACCACTGGTGCCAAGACGGAGGGCCTGTCCTGTACACGTCTCCGTCCTCGACTTCATTTCACTCCCCATAAAAAAATCTATAAAAACCTCAGACCCTTTTTCGTCTGTCTCACTCTCAGTGCGAACATGACGTCCCTTCAGTCGCATCTTCCCGTCAAATTGATTCGTGCCTTGTATGGCATCAGTCGAGAAAAAGATCCACAAACACGAGCTCGTGTCTTAGAAGCTAATCTCAAAGAAGTCTTAAGATGGTTCACGGTGACGGCACGTCAATTACTCCAAGGAATCATTCAGATTCCTCATCAAACCAAACGCTTTTTCGATCGAAACAAAGTCGCTTTGGTCCAACTGGCCGATCCCCGCATCGACACTTAAACCAAAAAACAAATCATTTTGAAACCTGGAGGGAGCGGTACTCTACGAGGGGTCATCATTCGCTCACTCTTAAGATGGGATCCTAATGCCCCCAAAGTTATCCCCAAGACAAAAGTCCAACGAAGCCCCAAGAAGAAAAAGACCAGGTCCCCAAGGAGAACTTCTCCAGTGGCAGGACCCTCCCCTGACCAGACACCACCACCACCCATGAAAAAGAAAAGAAGCCCCCAGAAAAAGAAAAGTCCACAGAAAACTAGTCGCAAGAGAGGCACTTCGGCCAGGACGCAACCTTACACTCGCAAACCACGACCTGCCACGGCGGTGACTGTGTCTCCGGCAGCTTCACGTTTGTCCACTTCTCCGTTAATGACACCCAGAACTGAAGAGTACTTGGAGACGTTGATCACACCAAGAACTTCTCCGTTGATGACCCCCAAAAGAACTTCCCCAGTGGCAGGACCTTCCAATTTAGTGGCAGTGGCTGCTGCTCACAAAGTACCTTCTCCCAAAATCAAAGTTCAAGAAAGATCGGGCATGTTACAAAGTATACTGGATTTGTCCAAGCAAGAACTGGCTCGATTTAGTCCGTTACGTACCCCTGCACGACGTGTCATGCCTGTCCTCAAACTAATACGACGTAAAGACAATCAGTGGCGACGCGTTCCAGTATAAAAAAGGCCTGTGACCAAGTCGGGTATCAGTGTTTTTTGGTGCTCCTGAAGACTCAAAGATGTCACCCTCCAGAAAACCCCAAGGAAAGAAAAGGAAAGGACTACCACCACGTTTAGCCAAACATGGGGACATGTTATCTGTCCTGTCCAAAGCTTCTCCACCCCTACGAAAAAAACTCATTCAAACAGCCTCCAAAGAGGTCATCGATACCGTGTGCGAATGTTGTTTGAACGTTTTGAAAGGCACGATCCCTTTGTCCAAACACCAGAAACAATGCTTAGGCAAACATCGTCACGTTCTTCGCCAAATGGTTCAAAAGAAAATTCCCATTCGTCAAAAAAAGAAGATGTTAGTGCAACGTGGAGGTATTTTACCTCTCTTGTTAGGCCCCATACTGAAAGGAGTCTTGGGAACCATGTTGGGAGGACTGGTGGGAGCAAGATAAAAAGGCCCTCGGAAGTCCCAAGATCTCAGAATCGACCCCTGACAACCCCATGGAAGGACGAAAACTAGCTTTAGTGCCTTACAAACGATGGATGGAATACCATCGGTGGCAAGAACAACGCACCCCGCATTTACCTCCCAATCCCCATTTGAGCGAGATGTCCCAGTTACAACACGAATTGCAGTCCTTGATGGATCGCCAAGATTTGTCCGAAACAGAAAAATCGCAAAAGTACGGTCAACGACTGCAACTCTTTCACCAGAAAGCTTTAGACGAAACAGCTCTACCCACTCTGAAAGATTTTAAGACCTTGATGAAAAGTCCAGCACCATCACCAGTACCAGTACCAGTGCCACCAGTACCAGTGACCAAGACAGAAAAAGGAGAAGAAGAAGAGGAAGGGTTTCAAACTCCACCAGAAAAAGTACGCAAGTTAACAACACCACCTACCTCCAGAATTGGATGGATTAAAAAGATGATGGCCACCCCTTCTTCATCACAAGAGAAAAAGAAAGTGAAGACAGAAGTGAAGACAGAAGTGAAACAAGAACCGATATCCCCCGCTCAGACATCCTCCTCCTCTTCGACACCTATTGCCGGCCGCACACGCAAAGCATTGCAATCCAAGAAAATACCCCAAGAGAAAAAGAGTAGCATCCTCCAAGAGTGGGTGTCTTATTAACACACCAACCAACACAAAAAAATGGAAAAAGTCTTAGCCAGCATTTACTACGATCCCTCCCATCCTGCAGGTTACGCAGGAGTTCAAAAATTGTATCGTGCTGCCAAAACTCGACTGAAAAGTCTCCGTTTACCTCAAGTGCAACGATGGTTACAAGAACAAGCTACCTACACTTTACACAAACCCATTCGACACAAGTTTGCCAGAAGTCGCACCCGAGTGGAAGGCATCGATCATCAATGGCAAGCCGATTTAGCCGATGTCTCTCATTTGGCCAGCTACAATCGTGGCTACAAATATTTGTTTTGTGTCATCGACGTCTTTTCCAAATTTGCTTGGGTCGTACCCTTGACTTACAAATCGAGCAGCGAGTTAGTGCGAGCCCTGCAACGGGTGTTGAAACAAAGCGGTCGTCACCCTCTTCGATAGCAAACGGACAAAGGCACCGAATTTCTGAACCAAGCTTTCCAAAAAGAATTAAAGAAACGTGACATTCATTTTTTTACCACCGAGAATCCCGAAACCAAAGCCAGCATCGTGGAACGTTTTCAACGCACTTTGAAAGAACGCATGTGGAAATATTTTACGCATCACCACACTCTGAAGTACATCGACATCTTACCGCACCTGGTGCAAGCGTACAACCAATCTTACCATCGAAGCATCGGACGTGCCCCGCAAGGCGTGACTCCCGAGAACGAAGTGTTGGTGTTTGAGCGCCTGTTTGGTACGTCCCCGACGAGGGCTGTCCCCAAGAAAAGTGGAGAGTTGGCCGTAGGAGATTGGGTGCGCATTGGCAAAACCAAACGCACTTTCGACAAAGGTTACTTACCTAACTGGACGACCGAATTGTTTCGCGTCACTGGACGAGTGCATGGCCGTCATCCTGCCGTCTATAAATTGGAAGACATGAACGGAGAAGTGCTCAAAGGAACGTTTTATTTGCCCGAGTTACAACGTGTCACCAAAAAAGAAGACGACGTGTACGACATCGAAAGCATTCTCGAACGCAGAACCCGTAAAGTGGGCAAACGACGTGTCAAAGAAGTCAAAGTACGTTGGAAAGGATATCCACCCAGTTTTGATTCTTGGATCGACGCTTCGCAAGTCATCGACTATAAAAAGAAGTGACCATCATGCCCTTTCACACAGCAGACGCAGCTACGTCGACCACTCCTCCTTCACCTAGTTCTTCTGTGCAAGATTTACAAAAACAACCCTTGTGGGTGTGGTGTGGAGAACGTGTGCCTAAAACGCAAATCGTCTTTTTCTGCCAAATCTTCGTGGTGTATTGTGTCATCGGGGCAGCCATCGCCAATTTGAGTTTGCAACAAGGAGACAAACAATTGTGGACCATTTTATTGAGCAGTTGCATCGGTTACCTGCTTCCTAATCCCTCCATGAAATTCACCTCGAACGGGAACCCCGGGAACCTTGTGTCCAGTGCCAGTGCCAGTCACCACTTCAATCACAACCAGAACCCCATTTTAGACGGAGACACGCCTCTGACGTCCAGTAACCCCTCGGACAGCCACAGAACTCTGGAATTATGAGTCACGAAAACCAATTTTACTTAACCTTACCCAGTGACAGTTCCATGGAGGTGTTTCCCAAGAACACGTTGTGCTGTTACACGGCCAAATTACCTCAAGCCATCCAGTTAGATCACGAAGCCCATTGGGAAGTGGCTTTAGTAGAAATGATTCACCCGACCCAAGTCCTCAATGTCCTTCCCAATCAAAATTTTTTTGATGTGGAAGTTCATGACGAGCAAATGCAACAGTGGATGGATAGCAATGTCAAATATGACAAGAAAACCCGTACACAAAAGTACACCACCTATCACTTGTTCATTCCCCCAGGCTATTATTTTAGTGGTCAACATTTGGTCAGCACCATAACCTCCAGGTTTAATGTCGTGTTTCTGAAAGCTTTGGAGCATGTCAACAAAAATGTCACCATGGAGTACCACAAAGCAGCTCGTCGCTTCTTGATGAAATTTGAACGGAGTAAAATCCTGTCCATTTTATTTTGTCCTGAATTGTTTGACATGTTGGGCGGAGTCATGGACATGAGAAAGACCATGATCAAGAAAAACGAATTACCCATCGTTTACGACAACGAGTCTTTTAGCAAGTTATTTCGTGCCCCGGTAGAACTGAACCAAGGACTGAATTTGATGTTCGTGTATTCCGATGTGGTGGAGTACAACGTGGTGGGACACACCTCCGTACCGTTACTGCGTATCATTCCTTTCAAAGTGGATTCTGCCACGAACACTGACGAGGAAGGTGGAAACACTTACCACGTCCACCGCGAATTTGTCCATCCTCACTATTTGCCTGTCAGTAAGTCGTATTTGGACACGGTCAACATTGCTATAAAAGGAGATCTGGGACAAAATATTCCATTCACCAAAGGAAAAGTCACGGTGAAACTCCATTTTCGAAAACGGTTCTCTCACGACTCTTAAGTCATGTATCCAGTGTACCGAGGGGTTTCTCGACAGCGAGGACACGGCTTAGGAGATATGTTAAAATCGGCCTTTCGTTCGGTGGCCCCGGTGTTGAAACCGATGGTGACACGCGGATTGCACGCCTTGAAAGATGCGGCACTGACGCAAGGCAAAGAATTTCTCTAAAATGTCATCATCGACAAACAAAATCCTAAAGAAGCCTTCATGAGGGCAGGCAAAAATGTCTTGCTGCAAACGGGCAAAGACATTTTAGGCCAACGAGAAACACCTATAAATGCCCTGCACGCTACCGAGTCAGGCATTCAGCAAGGACAAGGCAGAAAGAGACGACGAAGAAAACACCCTTTCACCAGACTTCAAGCGAGAAAGGCCAAGAAAAGAAGAACCGTTCGAGACTTAGACGTTTTCGATTATTGAGAAAAGAGACAAAAAAAATGATGCACCGAGAATCTTGCGCTTGTTCCAAGACGGAACTGGATCTGTTTGCCATGCCCCCCACGATGATGACGATGCAAGAATCCCAGTGGGTGGAATTTCACCCCGTCTCCTCACTGACCGATTCCGCTCCCATCGAGTTTGAAATCAAAGGACAGCCCGAAGATTACATCGATCTGAATAGCAGTTACTTGTACCTGAAAGTCAAAATTCTAGATAAGACTGGAGGTGCTATAGACGATGAAGCAGTAGCTCCCGTCAACAATTTCATGCATTCCTTGTTCAGTGGAGTGGACTTGTATTTGAATAACAAACTGGTCAGTAGCAGCATGGATACTTACCCTTATCGTGCCTACCTGGAAAATCTCTTGACGTACGGAATAGATGCCAAGAACACTCATCTCAATGCCTGTGTGGTATGGGAAGCTGACGAACCTACCAAGTTTGAAATATTGGAAACTGATGAAAAGAAAGACAACAGTGATGGATTTGTAGAACGAAGAAAGAGAATCACGGGAGCCGACACAAGTTTAGAACTGATGGATCGTTTGCATTTGGACATGTGGTTGCAAGAAAAGTATTTGCTGAACGGGGTGGATGTCCGCCTGAGACTGAATCGTAGCAGTGCCGCTTTCCATTTGATGGTTGATAGTGACGGTTACAAAACCAAAATCCTAGAAGCCAGACTCTACGTACACCGTGTGGAAGTGTTACCTAAAGTGGGAAACGACATCAGTCAGACGTTGAGCAGAACGACCGCCAAGTATCCCATACGACGCGTGGAAGTGAAAACCTTCACCATTCCCAAGGGACAGCGATCCATGATCGAAGATCATCTGTTCCAAGGACAGTTACCCAAACGTTTGATCGTTGGTATCGTCGAGAATACAGCCTTCAACGGAGCTGCCGAAAAAAATCCTTTCTACTTTCAACACTTTGGCGTGTCCAAAATCGAAGTCAGTCGCGATGGCAAGACCTTGTGTACCCGACCTTTCGAACCTGACTTTAAAAAGAAGAATTACTTGAGATCGTACTTGTCCTTGTACGAAGCCACCGGACAGTTAGGAACCAATACCAGTCACGGTATTACGTACGAGGATTATGCGGGAGGCTACGCTTTGTGGGCTTTCGATTTCACTCCAGACCAAGGCAGCGACGAGGGACATTTCCACCCTATAAAATCCGGCCAGATTCGTGTGGAAATTCAGTTTAAAGACCGAGACCCTGATGAAACGGTGAACGTCATCCTGTATGCAGAATTCGATAATACCATAGAAATCAACAGTTTGAGAGAAGTCATCCTAGATTACTAGAAACCATGGAAGACTGTTATCCCTCTTTACCTAGTGGAGAAACTTTTAGTGTTGCATTGTTGTTAAAAAATGTTAGAGTTGTTGTTGTTTAGTGTTAAGTGATTTTTGAATAAAAAATGTTGTGTTTTGAAAAAATTGTTTGATGTTATATTGTTAGATTATTGTTAAAAATGTTAGAGTTGTTGTTTAGTGTTAAGTGATTTTTGAATAAAAAATGTTGTGTTTTGAAAAAAATGCCTTTGTCTTTTGTTTAGCTATAAGAATGTTGGATTGATGCTCTTTCATTTCTTACTATCCCTCTCATGACACTCACTAAACGTTGCGACTCAAAAACCGTGTGGGGGATGTTTTCCTTCACGTCCGCGCTTTGACTTTAAGAACCGGGTTGTTTCCAGTCTAACCATCCATTGTCGACTCATCCTCCTAAGAAGATGTGCTCCAAACTAGCTAAACTCAACGAAGCCTACGTGAATTTGCATAGGGTCAGACACAGTCTGATACCGAAGCCAGAAGAAATAGAGAATGTGAGAATGTTAAAAATCACTGAAGACCTGATAGAAGAGCTCTTCAGAGAAGAAATGAACAGGGAAAAAGAAGAATGGACAGAGAAGTACAGACTTCAGAGACAGCAGCAACAACAACAACAAGAGCAGCTGCAGCAACCTGAAGCTGACAGAGGCTTTGTCGATTGTCGTATCGACACCAAAGAGTTCTTCTTCTCTTTCCGAAGAAGCTGACCTATCGCCAGAAAGTCTATCCTCAGAGGACATCGCATTCTTAGAAACTAAAAAGAATGCCATAGCAAACAAAAAAAACAGCCCTTTTCAGGGCTACCCAATACTCTAGAAAAGAAAACACAATCGATTTGCCAATGTGTGTAGGTAGAGTAGTGTGAAAATAAACACTAACTCTTTATTGATAGTGAGAGTGTATGTGTTTGTGTGTTTGTGTTTGTAAGTGGTTAAGTAAGTTGGTATGGATTGTAGATTAAAATGATGTCTTTTTTTTGGTGTTTGAGGTGTAAATTTGGGGTTAGATTGGATTGCTTTGCGTATGTGGATAGTCTATTGAAGTGATTTATAAAAAATTTTAAAATAGTGATGGGTAGCATAAAAAGTGAGTGAGTGTTTCTTTTAGGTCCGCGCGTTGTTGTTTTTTGGTCATGATGTAGGTAAGATCAATTTTATGTTTTTAGGGGATGTTTTCCTTCACGTCCGCGCTTTCACTATAAATTGAAACTCGTTCGGCAGTCCAGCTACCCTTGTTGATTGATCAACACCAAAAATGAACACGAGACTGGAGAAACTGTTGGAACTTCATGTGCATCTGGAATATGCCAGGCGCATATTAAATGAACTGGCCGCGGAAGCCATTGTGGAGGAGGGAAGGATAAGAGAGGAGGAGGAAAGAAGAAACAAAGAAGAGGAGGAGAGAAGATATAAAGAAGAAGAGGAAAGAAGATACAAAGAGGAGGAGAGAAGATACAAAGAAGAGGAGGAGGAGGAAAAGGAGAGAAGAAGAAGAAGAAATTTCAGAATCCCAGAGAGCGATAATTGGGATTCTGAAGCGACATATCCTGCCTCTGCTCTCTCCCCCAAAAAGGTAAAAAGTAACTGGGGGACAAGATGTGTATGTGGCGCCAGGCCTGGAAGGTGCCACCATTAACCAGGTGTCCATGAAGTTCCAAAAAAAACAGCCCTTTTCAGGGCTACCCAATACTCTAGAAAAGAAATAACGATCGATTTGCCAATGTGTGTAGGTAGAGTAGTGTGATTATAAACACTAACTCTTTTTTAAGATAGTGTGAGGGTATGTGTTTGTGTGTTGGTGCTTGTAAGAGCTAAGGTATGTTTGTGGGAATAGTAGATTATGGGTTTCTTTATTGTTTCTTAGCGTAGGTGAAGAGTATAGTTAGGGTTCTGTAAGCGCTCACGTACGATTGTGTGGATAGTAGATTATGGATTAGTTTATTGTTCTTAGCGTATGTGGAGAGTATAGTTTGGGTTTTGTAACCGCTCACGTACGATTGTGTGGATAGTAGATTATGGATTTGTTTATTGTTTCTTAGCGTATGTGTTTGTGTGTTTGTGTTTGTGTGTTTGTTTGTGTTTGTACCCGCTCACGTACGATTGTGTGAATAGTAGATTATGGATTTGTTTATTGTTCTTAGCGTATGTGAAGAGTATAGTTTGGGTTTTGTAAGCGCTCACGTAAGATTGTGTGGATAGTAGATTATGGATTTTGTTTATTGTTTCTTAGCGTATGTGGAGAGTATAGTTTGGGTTTTTATTATATGAAATGAGAAAGTATAGTTTGGGTTTTATTATATGAAATGAAAAAGTAGGGGGATGTTTTCCTTCACGTTCGCGCGTTGTTTGGTCATGATCTAGGTAAGATCAATTTTACGTTTTAGGGGGATGTTTTCCTTCACGTACGCGCTTTAAGTATAAGAACCCACAGTATTCGTCGTTCAAACCATTCTGCAAAGAATAAAAAAAGAAGATGGCTTCTAACAAATGGACAAAATACAAACATTACAAGACGTTTTAGACAACTTAGGAATGATGGAGCAGATGTTAATAAGACTGGTTGAAGACCATTATTCCTATAGTCCCCATCGTGTAAAGATGGAAATTAATAACTTAAAAAAGGTAAAGGACAAGATTAGTGGTGTCATGAAAGAGATAAAGGAGGAGAAGGAGGATGAAGAGGAAAGAATAAGAATAAGCAAATGGAACGAAAAGATTAAAAAAGAAGAAGAAAATGAGAAGAGGAAGAAAGAAGAGGAGGAAGAGAAGAAGAAGAAAGAAGAGCAGAAGAAAAAGAAAGAGAAGAAGAGAAAGAGTGTTGGAGATAAAATAAGAACTTGGTGGAGAAAAAGAAGAAATTAGAAGAAGAAGAAGAAAACCCAAAGGCCCTTTTCAGGGCCAGCCATATTTCTCGAAAAGAGATAGCCTTTCCATTGCCTACCCCGTTTTTTAAATTTAAATTTAAATTTAAATTTAAAAAAAAAATCCCATATTCAATTCCCCTTGTCCCTAGACAAACCCAAACTCTATTCCCATGTTAATTTCCCCTTGTCGCTAGACAGACCCACACTATAGTTCCATGTTAAATTCCCCTTGTCGCTAGAGTGACCCACGATTTATTCCCATGTTAATTTCCCTTGTCGCCAGATTGTCCCACGATTTTTCTCCATGTTAATTTTCCCTTGTCGCCAGATTGTCCCAGGGGTGTTTGTAATGCTAATTCCCATTGTCGCTAGGGTATCCCCATTTACTACTACCATCTCCTGTCAACGTTATATAACCCAGATAGACCATCTCCTGTCAACGTTATATAACCCAGATAGATGATCTCCTGTCAACGTTATACAACCCAGATAGACCATCTCCTTTCAACTTTATATAACCCAGATAGACCATCTCATGTCAACGTTATATTACCCAGATAGACTATCTCCTGTCACCTTTATATAACCCAGATAGACCATCTCCTGTCAACTTTATATAACCCAGATAAACCATATCCTGTCAACTTTATATAACCCAGATAGACCATATCCTGTCAACGTTATATAACCCAGACAGACCATCTCCTGTCAACGTTATATAACCCATATAGACCATCTCATGTCAACGTTATATAACTCAGATAGACCATCTCCTGCACAATCGCCTATAAGCAGCTGGAATAGAATTTGCACAAAATAAAGACAAAATAGGAGAGAGACAAATTAGTAGAGAGAGAGAGAGAGAGAGAGAGAGAGAGAGAGAGAGAGAGAGAATAACAATTTCTAAGTAGGTCGGCTAGAGGGGATTCTCCTTTGATTGTAGACTGCGATATGCAATCAAATAGCATCTCAAGCACGCATGCAGGCAAATATACAAAGCAAAGTAATTATAGGTTACTGCATTTTTATGGGAAGATATGGTCGGATGGATGTACTGCACGACTTTGGGAGTGTAGTTTATCCATCAAAAAAACTCGTTCATATTTTCCGACACAAATGAAGTAAACTTTTTATTATATGTTCATTTTCATATTCGGGGGGCCCCGAGTGGCATAGTGGTCTAAAGCGCTCTCCGTTACGGATCACTGCCATCTTATCTGTCTGCGTGGGTTCGAGTCTCGGATTGAGCCAATGTGGGTATGTGAGAAAGTTTTCAAGCAGCTTCTCGTGGGTCGATGGTTCTTTCCCGGGTTTTCCCAGGTTCTTCCTCCACCATTAATACTGGTCGCCATGTATAGCCTATCGTGTGCTGAAAAATGGCGTTAAACCCTACAACAACAACAACAATCATTTTCATATTCTACCTAAGGCTTAATTATATAGACAAAAATACACTACAAGAAACCAAATAACTGAATTTATGCTGTATTGCAACTAAATACACAAACGCAGATTAATCAGTACTCAACAACAATATTATTAATGCGTGCATAACTCCGCCCAGATAACTTTGAATTTAGTCGCGCGGTAGACATCACTTTCGAAAGAAAATGGTGATTTTGTCTATTTAATGTGAATGAACGTGCATTGCAACAACCTTTCCATTTAGTGTGGAATTAATAGATTTTGGTATTTTTGTCGATTCTACTACATTTCGTGATAATGACTGGATTTATTTGTGTCAATATCGTAAAATACTGCACGATTTTGACAATATAAAGTTAACGGAGAAAAAAAATTAGCATATAATTAAGTATAGTTAGCTTGGAGCAAGCTTTCATACTCCATGAACTAATAAATGGATGGTTGGATCGACGGATTTATGCGTTGATGTTGTCTGACCAGACAGACATGCAGGTAGAAAGACCAGACAGAGAGACAGACAGACAGACAGACAGACAGACAGATAGGTAGGTAGGTAGGTAGACAGACAGACAGACAGACAGACAGATAGATAGATAGATAGATAGATAGATAGATAGATAGATAGATAGGTAGACAGACAGACAGACAGACAGACAGATAGATAGATAGATAGATAGATAAATAGATAGATAGATAGATAGATAGATAGATTTTTACCGTAATCTAACTCAGTCCCTGATTACATAATGAGAATAAGTCGCATCACAGTTTTTACTTCCTTATTTGCCTTGTTATAATTGTGGTATAAAAATGACTTTCATTGAATCTAGCAGATTCGACAATAGTTGGAATTTTTCAGTTTGGTTGCTCTTCGTTATGGGCATGGGCTTCAGATGTGAAATGTACTGATAAGATAAACAGAGCTGGAAAAATGACAAAGGAACGGGTAGTCAAATATAATAGTGAAGACATGGGAATAACATTCTCTCTCTCTCTCTCTCTCTCTCTCTCTCTGCCCGCGCAGAATTAGAAAATCGTCGAAAATTCATCTCGCCTTGGTGTCTGTAATTTCAATCCCATCGCGTCATCTCCATGGGGTTCAATACCCGGCCGAGTCATGCCAATGACTTACAAGAATGGTACTAACAGCTGCCTCGACTGGCGCTCAGCATTAAAAGGTTAGTGTTAGGACTGGTTGGCCTGGTGTCAGGATAATGTGACTGGGTGGGACATCATGCTACACGTCTGCAGCATGATGCCCCAGTGCTAGACATCACTATAAACTACCACACTGCAGACATGGTAGCGATATGACTGAACAATTGTTAAAGTTACGTTAAAAATCCAAATCACACCCACCCACCCACCCACCCACACACATCATCTCCATGCAAAAAGACCCATGACCACCTATGACAACGTTTAATGTTTGCATGAAGATTTTATGACAAATCTTGTCCATGAGCAACGAACATTTCATTTAGAATACCGGAAGGCTGTAATAGAACGAACATGACAACAAGTACAGTTCATGCTTAAGAGATGGAGTTGCCACCTGATTAGCTCATACGGATCACACACACGAACTCTTAAATAAATTGACTTATTATAACACTACAATTTACAATTAATATGAACGATTACTTAAACTACGTAACAAATGGAAAAACTAATAATGTATAATACGAATTACAGTAGTGGGGGTCATTTGAGGGGGGTGGGGGCTGGACTATAGGGAAACGTCCAAAGATTAACATTGAAGTCTACTGTATGTACAAGGCGAGTTTAACGGTAAAAAAAAAAAAAAAAAAAAAAAAAAAAAAAAAAAATTTAATGAAATAACATTGGGGATTGCTCTAACTCTGGGTGTTTGTGATAATTTAATATGGTGGACCAGTTTTGGGCAATTTGTAAATTCTATGGTAAAAACGTCCATAGATTTAACATTGTTTGACTGTCTCGCTCTAATGCACTTAAGTCGTACTAAAATTCCTAAACTGACACGAAACTTGGAAACTAAAATTATCACCGGAATATTTTATTGAAATATATGGACAATCTTCTTTCTCATTAGGTCTTTCCACTTCCTGCTTCATGAGGCTGGCCTGCGCAATATTTAGTACTTGAAGTACAAGCGTTTCCCTTCTTGTCCCTCAAAAATAAAATACCAACCAGTCCCCGCGTCATGCTTGATATCCTGAATACAAAATGATCGTAGCTCGAGAGAAGCGAGTGTATTGGAGATCGTTATATTTTCTAGAGGGAGGCGTGTTGGATATATCGCAAGTTAAGAGGTACGCTACCACACACACACACACACACAGATATACTGTCTGAACACGGATACCGTTTTATATAGCTTTCGTAGATCCAGAGAACAGTATCACCTTTGCCAGATCTTGCACAATATAACTTCACTAATAATAATAATAATACATACATACATACATACATACATACATACATACATATCCTAGCTGACAGTGATAGATGTTGCAAGAGAAATTTTAAATTGGCATCAGTCGACTATATTTGAAGTCACGACAGCCATAGATACATCAATTTAAAATTTACCATCAAGTGTATATAAGGTTGTTTAGCAGTGGCCCTTGTGTGACGTCACGAATCACTACCTCGTATCTAACAATAGACTGCAGCTCCACTTTCGTACCACGGGACAATATTATGGTTAGTAACCATTATTTAAATTTTAAAATACCGTTCTAAGATAAAATGAATAAAGCAAATTAACTTGTAATCAATATAATAAGACAGTAAATAATCTGATTGGTGATTTTGTAAATACTTTTCTTGCTGCATAACAGTGTGTAGCTACACATGTTCTGTTATATTCGTACATCTCTATAACCTTGTTTACAAACCTATTCCTCTGTTTTATGTACTATACTAATTAAGTACACAAAGTTTTGTTTTAAGATCCATCTTAGACTCGTTATAAATATCTGATTTTCTTTTTTTATTCTTTCAATGACTTTTAAAATTTGACTTTTTCATTTTTTTTTATAATAATAATAATAATACATAATACATAATCATAAACATTAATAATTATTTTATACCAAATTCAAATAATGTTAACGGATAATACAATAGAATGAATATAAATGCTGGGTACGAAACATCCTGGTTACGAAATGACGTAGGCAAACCACTGGACTCCC
The DNA here is from genome assembly GCA_028554795.2 of Sinohyriopsis cumingii. Lineage (NCBI taxonomy): Eukaryota > Metazoa > Mollusca > Bivalvia > Unionida > Unionidae > Sinohyriopsis > Sinohyriopsis cumingii. The sequence continues at coordinate 122,230,839 of CM068828.1, forward strand.
GCTCCCTATCCAATTCTCATACACCCACACCCTGCTCGAATTTTAGGCAAGATATTATTGTTTAATTCTTTTAATGTGCGCGGTAAAAATGGATATGCGAATGTTTTTTGAGTCTATGTATTATTTTTGCTGCATAACGGCAGTTAAATGATGAAGTAGCTGACACTTAAAATCACAGAATTTTTCCGAGGGCTGTGGGGCGTTTATGATTGAATTTGAAAGGGTTAATCTGTTTCACTCTAATCAAAATGGGCATAATTAAGCAACTTTTATTATTAAAATGTACTTTCTTCTTGTATTTCGTTTCCAAATATTACATCTTAATCATTCAAAAAACAAATTATAGCAAAAACAACAATAACATTATTATTACTACTACTACTACTACTACTAATTATTATTATTATTACTACTACTAATTATTATTATTATTATTATTATTATTATTATTGGCAGGGTCGAACAATACATAGAGGCATAAACAGTCAGTCCAATGTCCATAACAACGTTGTTTCACAACTGTTATTTAAAAGACACTCTTGGACAGCACACAAAAGTTTTCACTTAGATAAAGATGAAAACAACAATAAGGTTTACTGAAAACTGAATGATATGTTTGTCCAATGACGCAATGCCTAGTGGGCAAATTACACCGTACAGCGGTTACACAATTTCTTGCCTTTCTTTCCAGGTAGTATGTCTTTTCACGTAGTCTTTCTTTACAGTTAGTCAAAGTGGTGTACAATATAATTTATATTAATATACTACTTTAACTTGAATGAATTCAGAGAAAACTATTTTTACAAATTTCTTCTAAATTCTTTTAAAGTTGTGGCCGCTAATACAATGAAGTAATTAGAAATAATGCATTACTATTTGTTTAAATTGAAAGCCGTTTGGTCTTTAATAAGAAAAACCCCAAACAATATCTTACAGACAATATTGCAGTGTACACTAAGTAGGAAATAATGCATTACTTCTAGTTGACTTACAGCTAGTGTGGTCTTTTCTCTTTAAAACAATTTTCTATAGACTGGTTTGGGACAAAGTTACAACTGAATAACTATAAGCGTCATCGGTTGAATGTTTGTTGACATAGAAAAAAGCTGCCACTTGTTTCGTGTACATCAACCAAACTTTTAAATTGTTCGATATGCTATATGAGATTAAATGAGCATTTCAGCAAAATATATACATTCCAACAACAACAAAAAACATGTTGCTGCACGATCTTTTTGCTGAATATTGTATAGTTTCTTGAGAAAATGCTTGTTTATTCACATTGTCATACACCACACATAAACGATTGTAAATTCCATAATTTCTTTGAATAGGTCAATATAAAAGATTTTCGTTTTTCAGAAAGCTATAGTTCTTAATGAAGCATTCAACGAAAATAGGCTTTTATTTGTTTACGGAAATCATCCAGACCACCGTGTCCGAATTTAAACGCGTCTTTTCATGAAGCGTTTTAACACTGTTGACATGGTGACTGACTTGTTACCGATTAACACTGTTGACATGGTGACTGACTTGTTACCGATTATTGTAAGGCCGTGCTAAGCTCAGTCTCCGGTGTACAATTCGTTATCATAATACATAATAAATGTGTTGAGAAATCTCCCTTTTTCCTTTCAGTTTTATCAAACAGTAGTAATAACAGAAATCAGAATGTGTATTATCAAATACCAGCAGTCTACAAGATTGTGAACAAATCCTTGTCGTCGTTAAACTTCCAGATACTAGGATTGTATCATACACGTGTTCCTTGATACTATGATTGCATCATACACTTGTTCTTCGCAACATTTCGACTCGGCCTCGTTACAATTCTTGACAAAAGGTTTGTGTCGTGGTACCTTGGACAATGTACACCATTTTTCGTCAAGCTGATAAAAATCAGATCTCTACTGTTCTACGTTACGATCTGACAGCGACCGCTCCGGTGGCCTAGTGGTTGGAGCATCCGCCTCACATGCAGGAAGTCGAGGGTTCGACTTACAAAAATGGTACTAACAGCTGCCTCGATATGCGCTCAGCATTAAGAGGTTAGTGTTAGGACTAGTCGGCCTGAAGTCAGGATAATATGACTTGGTGGGACATCATGCTACATGTCTGAGGCATGCTGTCCCATTGCTAGACATCACTATAACTGCCACACTGCAGACATCGTAGCGATATGAATGAAAAATTGTTAAAGCTACGTTAAAAATCCTAATCACACACAGATCTGACAGCAACCGCTCAGGGTTCATCTTCTGGTAACCAGTGTTATTACTGTTATCGCGAATTGTATCAGCCAGTCAGATGAAGTCTTATATCGTCGCGTTTGGGAGACTGTGCAGTATGGCTGAAGGGCACACATGTGTGCCTAACGATGTGATAAACTTTCAGATTTGTGAAAGCTTTATTTCCATGGGCTGATTCTATGGTCACCAGAACATGGCCCCTAAGCGGTGGCTGTAAGATCTTCACATAGGATAATAGAGATCTGGTTCCAGTGAGAATAGGTGGAATGAAAAACACGTGTATCTGAATATATTATTAATATTCTTTCCTAATGTTTTTAACTGATTTATTTTTTTGAAGTGTCTGATATAGTTACGTGTTCATATTTAGAAAGAGGCTAGTGTTTACATGCCGGTATTTTGGAAAGATGTGAGTGTTATTATCAAATTATGACCTAACTAAATTTTAAGTTAGGGGTAAGGTGGGAATCTGTGAGTTTAATTAACTTAAATTTTTAGAGTTGAATGAAGATGAGTTGTTAATATTTTTGTAAAACATAATAATTCAGAAATTCATCTTTAGTTATGTATGCTAATAAATGTAGTATATATGGTGCCGCCACGATAGTGTGTGATCGGTCCGGTTGCCAAAGTGGTTAGAACGTCAACATCAAATTTGGGAAGTCGTGGGTTCGAACCCCGACGAGTCATACCAAAATCTTTTTTATATATATATAAATGTTCCTAACAGTTGCCTCGCTTGGCGCTCAGCATTATGAGGTCAAAGTTAGGACTGGTCGGCCTAGTGCCAGGATAATATGACTGCTACATGATGCCCCATTGCCAGACATCGCTATAAACTACCACACTGCAGACATCGTAGCGATAAAATTGAAACGTTGTTAAAGCTACGTTAAAAATCCCAAACAATCACACACACACACACACACACACACATTCACACACATACACACACATGATAAGGTGTGACGGAGATTTCAAATGCGCCTGTCAGTATCCGTTAAAATTTGATAATAGAACAAATTTTAGATCAATTACAACTCATAAATCACAGTTTGTGTTCCAACATTCTTTCAAAGTGATTTATAACTTGCAACATGTCTACAAAAAATAAATCATCAAAAGGAAACATATTTTTCGTGACGTTTTGAAATGTATTATCTGTTGAACGTATTATTTTCCATTAAATCTGCAGTTATCGTCTGCTAAACGTAAACGTTGATTGTATTCGTTTTATTTATGTTTAACAACTGTACAACGAGTCAATATGTGTGGTGGAGTTCAAATGGATTGCATTGCTGTTGTAAAAATGTCATCGTCTTTCCATGAGAAACTATTGTCTTATTAACGTAACATTTTTACTCATCATCTACTGTATGTTTTGTGTATTTTGCGATATTGGAATATAAAGAATGTCAGTAGCTTTAACGAGCTCTTTTGTAATCAAAGAAAGTTTATCAAAATGATCATTTCAAACAAGGGAAAATTGTATCTTGTTTCTATGTTTGAAGTACGTGCTACGCTTCTCTTTGTTAAGTATAATCGTCCTATGCTTACCATGGAAGAGGATTCTCTTCATCTTGAATGTGGTATCTTCCACCGTAATATCTTTCATTATATTTCATATTTCACCATTTTTTTTACTATCCTTATTTTCTTAACTTAAACAGTTGAAGATTTACCGTAATAACCAATCTAAAAATTCCACCTTGCTAAAATCAACACAATCAGACATGTTATATCCCAACGCAAATGTATTGATTCCATCAGATCAGTATCTCTTATCATCGAAATTACAAAGGCCATATTTTATTATAACATCCGTCTAAATTTTATGACAATTTGATTTTATTGCCATCATTTCAACATGGCCACAAAAACCGTCTAACGCCGAATTATAATTAGCAAATCCAATTACGTTACCGACCACATCGTTTTAAATTCCCTTGGCTCGTTTTTTTAACCATATTATCAGAAAATTTTAAGCAGTACGTTTTACTACAGAATCTAACAAATTCCGTTATAATTTTCATAGAAACTTTATCTTTAAATTTTCCTATTACTTTTTTTATTGTTATCGCAGTGAAATCCACTATTTGTTGGATAATCAGAAATATCAAAGAGATCGCGGTATTCATAAATTTCTTTGTAAATATCATCAGATTATATCTTGTGCAGCAACGAGTCCGTATCTATAAATAGCAACTCTGCATCAGGCCACTCAACCTTAACAAAATTGTAACGAAACTGGTACATCAACCACTTTGATATTTCAAGTACTGTCATACCAATAAAATCGTTTATTCAACTTTAAGTTTGTCTTCCTCCTGTGTATAGCGACAAGATTTTCATTTTACAAAAATTCATACTGAAAAAATTATCACATGCTACAAGTTTATTACGACGTTCAGCGTTATCAACAATTTCTATATTGGCTGTCTTTCTAATATTTGCCATGGTCTTTCGGAAGACGCTATTGCTCATGAGCTTGAATAGGTTTTTCTCAAATTCTGCTGTTGCAGCTGCTCTTCGTCTAGTATTAGAGTCGATATAACCTTTCATCCAACACGACTATTAAACTTTAACACACGATGAAATTTTCTTCGTAATAGACCATGATCACGTGCCTGTTTTAGATTTGTATAATGCATAATATATCTCCGTTTGTCAAGAAGATTAGGAACTAGTTTTTGATCAACTGAGTTACCACTAGAGCTAGAACTATATGAGCAATTACGAAGTTGCTCTGATAACAAACTGTTATCGATCATCGATGACCCAGGACAAAATGGATAATCGTTATTTGTTTCATGAAGATCAACAAGATACTCGCGATCAACCTATTTAAAATGATCAGTATTATCAGGTTCAATTTTATCCGTTTCTTTGCTCCATAATTATCCAATGAAATCCGCCATACGATATCGGCTCAGATATAGCATATCCGAAACAATTATTGACGTCAAGATAAACTTTGAAAAACGACGGCAATGTTTTATCATGGTTGCTCATGTACTTGTTATTCGCGCGGGCATATTTTTGTTATAACGCTTATTCCATCTTTGATTCTACGTTCTATGAAACGGGACATGTCATGGTCTGCTAATAACTGTTAATAACTCTAATTTTATTTTACTGTGCTTGAGTAATGCGTCCCAACTTAATCCCGGTGCTGAGTAATACCATGCGGAGTCAAGTCCGTAGTTATCAGTGCTGACATTTCTGAAATTGTCAAATATATATTCGACTAACAACACGTCTGTGATCAGATACAGGTCATGATAATCTCCAAATGTTTTACAGTCGAAATCATTCCAAATTTGCTGAGCGTAAGCATAGTCGTTATCGCTGACACTTTCAAGATTTAATCGAAAATAACAACTTTCCCGGTCAGGTAAACTTGTTTCATTAAATCTATCCCAGTCGTCAAGATATTTATATGGAAACATACCTTTTCTTGTATGTAAATTTGCTTTGTCACCGAAATGATCAGTCAAATTATCAAACTGTCCACATCCTTTCACGAGTTTGTCTAACGATGCCGCTATAAACTGGAGACTATCAATAAATCTCAACTTGCCAAGTGTCACTGAGATACACTTTTCCGTACTATTCAGGCAGTTATTTATATCTTTGTTACCGAATGCTTCTACGATAATATGAGAATCGTATCCACGGAAATTATGTGCCACAACAGGAACGAAATATGGTGCGGTATATTTAAGTTGAGCTGGGCCGCGTTACTTACCTGTAATATGACAGTGATCTTTAAGTCGATCTTGAGTCGTAAACGCTTGCTCACAAATATGACATAAGTTTGCTGAAGCAAATTCTGTTTCTTGTTTTATTGTAAGCAGTTTCATTTTCGTTATCCTGCCGAGTAACATTATGATGGCATCAACTTCGCTAGATGACGATCTAATACCAACTGAGGCTTACATCCGTCGAGACACTTCATCTTGTTTATAGTGTTACTAAATCGCAAGCGATTGGTGGTAGTAAGAAACGAGCTACAAATAGTTTCGGTCACATTCCACATCTTGCAGATGCTATAAATAAAATGGTTGGGGTTTTGTTGCAAGTGCATCAAGTTATTGTTCGGAAAATAAGCCAGATTATGCGTTTGCGTTTAACAGCTCTCTATCGGACGGGTTAGAGTGGGTCACAGACGGAGAAACAAGTGACTTTTGGATTAAAATAAAGTGTCCAGCGGCCGTGAAAATATGAAAATTTCAACTACAGGGTACATTTAAACTTGGAGTTTAGAAGCATCGAACTATGATAAAATATGAACTAAACTATATACGGCATTGAATTTTCATATTCTCATCAATTTATACTTGATCCGTTCGCAGCCACAAACAAGTACTCGTATTTTATGATTTATGTTGTCAAAGCTAAAGGTACTTACACAGGTTTTTCCATATTTCAGATATATACACTTGGCGATTTAATGTGATTGTAATCTGTTATGTCTATTGGTCCTCTATCGATCAGAGCTCTTATGTCTATTGGTCCTCCATCGATCAGAGTTGCGAAAGAGTTTTATAATTTTATACTAAACACGAAAACGGAGATCGAAATAGCTGATGATGATTCGCCGGACCCAGGAAGTGTGGAGGAAGCAAAAGCAATAAATACGATTGCTCGAATGAACAAATTAACTTTACCTTCTCCCGGTTTAACTGAGAACAGCGATAACTTTGCCGCGGTTTCAGGAATGAGATGCCCTCAACTGAAATACGCGATCAGAGACTTTGATATAATTAACAAATACTGTCCTGTAAGTGACTGCGAGGAAAGACGAGTAACGGTTGAAAATATTTGATAAATGCACTGCATGAGCTAAATAAAGAAAATGTTCTGACAATCGATAAATCTAACCTTATAAAAACAAACTTTCATGGTGGTAGGAAACCGAACAAGAACGACTAAAGAAGATGCACGACGAGCTTGGCAAACTAGCTGAAACAAGGAAACAAATTTCGAAAAAAAATCGTAAGCTCAATAACACATTTGCTAAACGTCTAGTATTTCGTGTGCTATGTATGGAGTATTGTGATAAAATAGACGCTGTTAGAAATAGTAGATAATAATGCTGACACTAACCTGCTAACAACAGCTTATCTAGTTTCGATAGAGTGTCTTACCGGCGTTACAGAAAAGTATAACGTATATCACATTAATGCTGCATTAAACGCAGTATCAGTAAATTGAGTCTAGAATTGAGTTATATGATGATATCGAAAGATATATATATTGTATCAAGTGCTTGACGATATAACAACTGTGAAACCTGGAAGTGACAAAGATTATGAAATACATAATAATTATGATAATATTGGGTTGAAAAACTATACAAAAGAAGCTAGAAAGCTACTGACAGAAGCAAAATACAAAAATATCAAAGAACTGATCGATGGATACCTAAATCTACCCGCCATTGATATAAGGGAAGCTGATAGTCACGGTCTTTTTGAGTTTTGCAACAGCATATGCAATTGTCAGGCAGTATCTAGTACTTAAAGATTTTAATCTGGGTCAGTTATCTTATATTGTTAGTTATGTCGACGAAACAGAAGATATTTATCGTGACAGAGTCAATAATATTACTGAAATACTAACATATGTTAACCCTCCATTTTCATCCTCATCTTCAACAGATATCCGATATGATTATATACCATCTGAAGTGTATGATGAGTACAGAGAGTTTCTTGCCGATCCTGCCAATAAAAAATTTAGTCCTCTAATCGATAAGGTTTCCTCTGAAAATATTTTTTACTACGTCGATTAAAATAATTACAGAAACTGTTTCATAATGACGAAAAACGAAATAATAGACTTCAGTCATATTTAGCAGGTCTGTCAGACAATAATAGGGATGAGCTAATCAAATGCTATAAATATTACCATAAGAAACTGTACTGTGTCAGACACGCAGAAAATATTACAGCAAAATAATAAGAGCACTGAATTCTATTCCAGTATTACTAACAACGGCTGGAATTGCTACAGCCGGCGGAACCGCAAACCCATTATTGTTAACAGTGTCGGGATAGATACTGCATTATCAGCAATAAATGAAAAGATCGAGCCAAAATACGAGAATAAAAATACTTCATGTAAAATAGCAATAGCGACTTATAATAAAAGTCTTAATCAACATCGAGCTTGTCTCAGAGGTGAAAAGTTTATAATGTTAGATCTGATACAGGAACTGCGAGTCAAAGACGATTTGTTCGTTGATATGATACCGAACAGAGTAAAAGTACAGTAGTATTCTATAATTCTAAGGAGTTGTAAAAATACGGTAGTATTCTATAATTTTAAGGAGTGGTAAAAGTACAGTAGTATTCTATAATTTTAAGGAGTGGTAAAAGTACAGTAGTATTCTATAATTCTATGGAGTGGTAAAAGTACAGTAGTATTCTATAATTCTAAGGAGTGGCAAAAGTACAGTAGTATTCTATAATTCTAAGGAGTGGTAAAAGTACAGTAGTATTCTATAATTCTAAGGAGTGGTAAAAGTACAGTAGTATTCTATAATTCTAAGGAGTGGTAAAAGTACAGTAGTATTCTATAATTCTAAGGAGTGGCAAAAGTACAGTAGTATTCTATAATTTTAAGGAGTGGTAAAAGTACAGTAGTATTCTATAATTCTATAGAGTGGTAAAAGTACAGTAGTATTCTATAATTCTATAGAGTGGTAAAAGTACGGTAGTATTCTATAATTCTAAGGAGTGGTAAAAGCACAGTAGTATTCTATAATTTTAAGGAGTGGTAAAAGTACAGTAGTATTCTATAATTCTATAGAGTGGTAAAAGTACAGTAGTATTCTATAATTCTAAGGAGTGGTAAAAGTACAGTAGTATTCTATAATTCTATAGAGTGGTAAAAGTACAGTAGTATTCTATAATTCTAAGGAGTGCTAAAAGTACAGTAGTATTCTATAATTCTATAGAGTGGTAAAAGTACAGTAGTATTCTATAATTCTATAGAGTGGTAAAAGTACAGTAGTATTCTATAATTTTAAGGAGTGGTAAAAGTACAGTAGTATTCTATAATTCTAAGGAGTGGTAAAAGTACTGTAGTATTCTATAATTCTAAGGAGTGGTAAAAGTACAGTAGTATTCTATAATTCTAAGGAGTGGTAAAAGTACAGTAGTATTCTATAATTCTAAGGAGTGGCAAAAGTACAGTAGTATTCTATAATTCTAAGGAGTTGTAAAAGTACAGTAGTATTCTATAATTTTAAGGAGTGGTAAAAGTACAGTAGTATTCTATAATTCTAAGGAGTGGTAAAAGTACTGTAGTATTCTATAATTCTAAGGAGTGGTAAAAGTACAGTAGTATTCTATAATTCTAAGAAGTGGTAAAAGTACAGTAGTATTCTATAATTCTAAGGAGTGGCAAAAGTACAGTAGTATTCTATAATTCTAAGGAGTTGTAAAAGTACAGTAGTATTCTATAATTTTAAGGAGTGGTAAAAGTACAGTAGTATTCTATAATTCTAAGGAGTGGTAAAAGTACAGTAGTATTCTATAATTCTAAGGAGTGGCAAAAGTACAGTAGTATTCTATAATTCTAAGGAGTGGTAAAAGTACAGTAGTATTCTATAATTCTAAGGAGTGGTAAAAGTACAGTAGTATTCTATAATTTTAAGGAGTGGTAAAAGTACAGTAGTATTCTATAATTTTAAGGAGTGGTAAAAGTACAGTAGTATTCTATAATTCTAAGGAGTGGTAAAAGTACTGTAGTATTCTATAATTATATGGAGTGGTAAAAGTACAGTAGTATTCTATAATTCTAAGGAGTGGTAAAAGTACAGTAGTATTCTATAATTCTAAGGAGTGGTAAAAGTACAGTAGTATTCTATAATTCTATAGAGTGGTAAAAGTACAGTAGTATTCTATAATTCTATAGAGTGGTAAAAGTACAGTAGTATTCTATAATTCTAAGGAGTGCTAAAAGTACAGTAGTATTCTATAATTCTATAGAGTGGTAAAAGTACTGTAGTATTCTAAAATTATATGGAGTGGTAAAAGTACAGTAGTATTCTATAATTCTAAGGAGTGGTAAAAGTACAGTAGTATTCTATAATTCTAAGGAGTGGTAAAAGTACAGTAGTATTCTATAATTTTAAGGAGTGGTAAAAGTACAGTAGTATTCTGTAATTTTAAGGAGTGGTAAAAGTACAGTAGTATTCTATAATTCTAAGGAGTGGTAAAAGTACAGTAGTATTCTATAATTTTAAGGAGTGGTAAAAGTACTGTAGTATTCTAAAATTATATAGAGTGGTAAAAGTACAGTAGTATTCTATAATTCTATGGAGTGGTAAAAGTACAGTAGTGTTCTATAATTCTAAGGAGTGGTAAAAGTACAGTAGTATTCTATAATTTTAAGGAGTGGTAAAAGTACAGTAGTATTCTATAATTTTAAGGAGTGGTAAAAGTACAGTAGTATTCTATAATTTTAAGGAGTGGTAAAAGTACAGTAGTATTCTATAATTCTATAGAGTGGTAAAAGTACAGTAGTATTCTATAATTCTAAGGAGTGCTAAAAGTACAGCAGTAGTCTATAATTTTAAGGAGTGGTAAAAGTACAGTAGTATTCTATAATTTTAAGGAGTGGTAAAAGTACAGTAGTATTCTATAATTTTAAGGAGTGGTAAAAGTACAGTAGTATTCTATAATTTTAAGGAGTGGTAAAAGTACAGTAGTATTCTATAATTCTATAGAGTGGTAAAAGTACAGTAGTATTCTATAATTTTAAGGAGTGGTAAAAGTACAGTAGTATTCTATACTTCTAAGGAGTGGTAAAAGTACAGTAGTATTCTATAATTCTATGGAGTGGTAAAAGTACAGTAGTATTCTATAATTCTAAGGAGTGGTAAAAGTACAGTAGTATTCTATAATTTGTGTTTAGACGTAAACAAGTGAGAAAGCTGAATGACACAATCTTTTGTCAGTTGTCTCAATTAGAGAAAGCCCCCACCTGCCTCCCACATACGATAACACGTCGGTTAACACAGTCTTCACGAAGGTCCTAGAACTTGTTTACACTTTGTCCTAATACGGTATATAACAGTGTTTTATTGGTTGTGGTGTACTTGTGACGTTTATATGCAAGAAAAGCTGCATACATACGATCTAGATTTCTGAAGTACCGTACAAAGGATTACGCTTGGTTTACATAAAGCATCTTTTTTCCGTATGTATTATATTACACAGAAATACCGATAACGATCGTGTCAGATCCAGATGGGTGATATTGGCTTTGACGTGCTGTAAAACATTAAGGTAGGTACTTATTAACATGACCTTGAAATTCGAAATTTTACGCACCATATGGCAACCTGAGCCGACCAAGTTACATCTTCATTATAAGCATGTAAATTATTAATTGGTCTGTTGTACAGACAGGGCGATATAGCCAGTGAATACATGTGAAAACAAAACATGTATACTGTTTCGGGAATATATTTTAATATGTGCATTGCATGATGATATTAATATGTTCCAGCTAAAATATGTAGATGATGATGATATGGATGCACGTATTCTACGGAATCGACATTCAAACTTGCATGGTAAGTTTTACGTTTTTCTGTTTAAATTCCTGATTTATACCATTCATCATTATCTGAAAACACCTTTACTAACTGTCTTTATTTTGTGGGACCGCTCCGATTGCCTAAGTTGTTAGAGCGTCCGCCTCGGAATCAGGGGATCGCAGGTTCGAACCTGGAGGATTTATAAAAATTTTTACTAGCAGCTGCCTCTGTTGGCGCTCAGCATTAAGAGGTTAGTTTCTGGACTGGTCGGACTGGTTTCAGAATTATGTGACTGGGTGGGATATGATGCTACATGTCTGCGACATGATGCCCCAGTGCTAGACATCACCATAAACTGCCACATTGCAGACTTCGTAGCAGTATGACTGAAAAATTGTTAAAGCTACGTTAAAAATTCAAATTACACACACAAACACACACACATGTTATCCCTTTTGTGGGTAAATGGTAAAATTCATTGTGACTTTTGGTATCTACATGCCACCAAAATAAGTCTTTTTACATGTCGTTCTATATTGGCGATTTCAAAATATTTGCATTTGAATTTGAAAATTATTTCTCATATGTTTATAAATGCATTTTGCCATGTTTTTCGTAAGATATTTTCTCTATTGCATAAACCTCCAGCCAGTTCAGCCTCTTACAGAAGAGCGTTCGTTTTATGTTAACTATGAAAACCTAACAACTTTTTAAATTCTCCGTGCCGTGTTCCTACAAATCACACTTATATTCAGATACGGCCCCCTCAAGGAGAATTTAAAAAAAAAAAAATTATAATGTACATTGAGGAGTTAAAGGTGGTATAATTTTGATGTTAAGACTGGAAGCGAATCATTCGTTGGCCCAGTCACATTAAAACGCAAAATGGGTTTCGCTATCTTTCCTGGAAAAACAGTGAACTCATCAGTTCGTTTGCCATAGGCAATTCATGTAAAAGTCATTGATGCGTTTATACATACATACATACATACATACATACATACATACATACATACGTATGTATGTATGTAAGTATGTATATATATATATATATATATATATATATATATATATATATATATATATATATATATATATATATATATATAATAATAATAATAATAATAATAATAATAATGAGGACTTTGTATAGCGCCTAATCTTTAGAAGCTCTAAGCGCTTTAAAACATTAGACAACACCTGTAAGATAAAAAACATAATGATATGATTACAAAAACAAACACCATGAAATGAGAATTACAAAAACTAACGCCATGAAATGAGAAAACATTTTTAAAAAATAAAAAAATGCTGAGAATATTTAAGGTAGGAAACATTATTAGATCTTTAAGTTTGTTCTTGCAGTCGAGATAAGTGAGTTTTTAGAGCCCTCTTGGATGTGATCACTGTGTCTTTGTGTCTAAGGTCAGTGGGCAATTCATTCCACGTTGCTGGGCCCTGGTATGCAAAAGAACGCTGTCCATATGACTTTGTTTTCATAGTGGGAATAATGAGTATACCATTATCAGAAGAGGAGCGTTAGTATCTTGCTGGTGTGTACACATGGGTGAGGACGGATAGGTATATTGGACTAGAGTCCAACAGTGAAACGTAGCACAGAGAACAAATTTTGTGTTTGATCCTGGATCGAATAGATAATCAGTGTAGAGTACAGAGCAGCGGGGAGGTGTGCTCTGATCGTGATACTCTAAGTGTGATCCGTGCAGCTGTGTTTTGAACTTTTTGAAGTTTCTGGAGCAGATATTGAGATCAACCAGACAGAATTGAGTTACAATAGTCCAGTCTTGAAAGTACTAATGAACACACAAGTGTTTTAGTGGCATCAACTGAAAGCATAGATGTTAAAAACGTTAAAATAAAAAACGTAAAAAAACCGCATTTTTTTCAATAAATAAAAAACGAAAAAAAACGTTCCAGTAGTTTTTAGGCAACACAAAAATCAATATTTTACTTATTTACACGCTACATACCAGTTTTAAAGTTTCAGTGATACAAATATGAAAAAATGTCAAAAGTTTTAAACCGTAGTCCAGATAACATTGAAATTTTTTTCACTCAATGTCGTTATCACCATCTGACTAATCTGACCACTTTATGGTTTCCTCCATATAATTTATATTGTCCAGCTTTTCCTTTAGGCGAAGATTTTCATGCACAAACACTACATCTCGCACTCTCTTGCACTGCATACAGTTTCGCTTTTTCGTGTGAATGAAGTCATATAAAAAACGCAAAAAAGTAATAAACGTAAAAAAACGCGTTTTTCGAGGTAAAATAAAAAAACTGAAAGATATTTGCGAATTGAGCTGATGCGTCTCAGCTCAAGATATGCAGCCTTGCATATGTTCATGACATGTTGATGCTATATATATATATATATATATATATATATATATATATATATATATATATATATATAGTTTGTGTGTGCACGCATGGTGTATGCTGTGGCATAGTGGGCTGTCTTCCCTATTAAAGTATTAATAGTACAGTCGTAAGATGGACAAGACCCACTGTGACCCACTCGGTATGCCAATAGAGGTGTCGGAAAGGAAACCTTTATAATATGAATACACATTGTATTAATTTTTTTGTACTTCATTTAAATTGATTATGATTTAAATTCGCTGCGAGAAGTCCTTCCGCTATGTATTTAAAATTATGTTTTGGTTTGATTTGGCATTCTCCCTTACCATGCACTCTTGTAAGTATTCCTCTTGCATTTTGATTTCGCATTCTCCCATACCATGTACTGTTGTAAGTATTCCTCTTGCATTTTGATTTCGCATTCTCCCTCACCATGTACTGTTGTAAGTATTCTTCTTGCATTTTGATTTCGCATTCTCCCTTACCATGTACTGTTGTAAGTATTCCTCTTGCATTTTGATTTCGCATTCTCCCTCACCATGTACTGTTGTAAGTATTCCTCTTGCATTTTGATTTCGCATTCTCCCTCACCATGTACTGTTGTAAGTATTCCTCTTGCATTTTGATTTCGCATTCTCCCTTACCATGTACTGTTGTAAGTATTCCTCTTGCATTTTGATTTCGCATTCTCCCTTACCATGTACTGTTGTAAGTATTCGTCTTGCATTTTGATTTCGCATTCTCCCTTACCATGTACTGTTGTAAGTATTCCTCTTGCATTTTGATTTCGCATTCTCCCTCACCATGTACTGTTGTAAGTATTCCTTTTGCATTTTGATTTCGCATTCTCCCTTACCATGTACTGTTGTAAGTATTCCTCTTGTAGTTTGATCTCATTTAATATTTTCAGGAAACAACAGTGTTTTTCAAAGTAAGAGAGAGTAATCGAATGATAATATTTCTGACCAAACTACACTTCTAAAGAAAAAATCAGACGAAAATTCTACTCGACAATTTTCCCAATCGGATCGCCGCTAATTTAGGTTCTGCGTTTAACCTGAAAAAAAAATATGTTTAATCTACTGAAGGTCTTAGTTTTGATTTGGTGATTTACGTCACAACACATGTTGGTTATTTAGTGCAGAGGCAGTCGGAGTGAAGTGTTTTGCACGACACACCACCGTAGGTGACCCAGGATGGTCAGATGGTAGAATTCGATCCCGCTTATTTTCGGTCGTGAGTCGGACATGCTAACCATTGATCCTAGTAACACAGGTTATTAAGCTTAAAAGTCTCGCCGTAAACATCTGTCTCTATATAAAATCATAAACACCGACCGCTCAAGTGTTTACAAGTGCGATAATAGTGGGTTTCCTTTGTGTACTGCTACAAGCAAGGGCTATTTGACCATATTTGTATTATATATTATGCGTTCCCTTTCTATTTTTGTATTTTTGATATGTTCCCTTTTTGTAAGTCTGCATTCAATGTTTGAATGAAGAAATATATATATATGTTAAAAACGGTCGTGAGTGGCAGGGCTGTTCTGTTTTGGGTTTGGTCAGTATACTGTCAAAACTGGATTAAAAGTTGGCACATTGAACACGAAATATTTAGTTTGATATTCACGTCATGGGCGCCCGCACAAAGGGGTAAGGGAGTGGGTGGCACACCCCACCCCATCCGATTTCATTACAAAACAGGTTTTGGCCTACATCCGTAAAATATTAATAGCTGAACACTAGACGTTTGCCCCCCCCCCCCCCCCCCCCGCCAAAAAAAATAAAAAAATATGTCGGTGCCCCTGATTCACATATAGATACAGTCACAACTTACGGAAACTGCTTACTGGGTGACTCTCGTTATACGCGCGACACCTTGTGGCAAAGCTAGGGGAGAAAACTTTTCGCGAATAATTCTGGCATCACCAAAGAAGCGTACTGTTGATTCAAGCGAACTCATAATATTCATATGCATTTACACTCGAGCATAATTTAGGAATAAACTTCTTCCAAGTCTGATTTGCATGATACAAAGTTTACCCTTTCTTGCAGCGTTGTTGGGTTTTCATTCTTCAACATTGTTCGATTTCCAAAAATGTAGCTTCTCCATATATTGGAAGATTTTACTGATATTCAGTGGACGGTAAATGGATAGTAAAATTTTAATGGAGTTTGATAACGATATTTTATAATTTATATAATTTAAATATATTTACTATGTTTCGTTATTGCAATTCATATCAAAATTTAAGATAGGGACCTTTCCCTCAAGGTTGATTCTGAATGGCATTGCATCTTGCTGATGATTGGGAGCCGCGGTGGCTCGGTGGTTAGCGTGCCAGACTCCCAACCGAAAGGGTCCTGTTTGGAATCTTACCTTCGGACCAGCTTGTTTCAGCTATCGTTGTGTGTATTTGGGCAAGGCACTTTACTCCATTGCCTCTGCAAATAACCTGCTTGTATTGCTGTGCCGTAAAGCACCAATACATACCAAACGTGCTGACGCTTGCAATAGAGAGTCAAGGAGTGGAACGAAATTATTACTCTTGTTGGCACCGCTCCTGCGGCATAGTGGTTAGAGCGTCCGCCTCGGATGCGGGAGGTCGTGGGTTCGATCCCCGGCCGAGTCATACCAAAGACTTACAAAAATGGTACTAACAGCTGCCTCGCTTGGCGCTCAGCTTTAAGAGGTTAGTGTGAGTGGTCGGCTTGGCGTCAGGAAAATTTGTCTGGGAGGGACATCATGCTACATGTCTGCGATATTATGCCCCAGTGCTAGACATCACTATAAACTGTCACACTGTAGACATCGTAGCGATATGACTGAAAAATTGTTAAAGTTACGTTAAAAATCTAAACCACACACACACACACACACACACACACACACACACACACACATTCTTTTTGGCAAACACAACACGCTTTGTAACTCAAGCGTTCCATTCTGTTCAAATGCATTTGGGAGTTTCAGTTTTCAATAACTACATTAACTCTTGTATGTACTCGCTCATAAGACAATTTGAACTGCAGACAAGATAGACCCTGATCTGCCTTCACATAATTCGCATGCTAATCAGAGTATATGTTCTTTGTTTCTACTGAGTACTCCTGACAAACTGCAGAGATATAGATCTACCGACGCAGTATGCGACGGCAGATCTGGGTCTGTATTGCATGCAGTTGGAGTCCATTTATAAGCGAGTATAGATGATAGTTATTAATGTGAAAAATATATATTGGCTTCCTTAGATTTTTCCGACACAGTCAGACCTGTTTTAAGTAGCCTACTCTGGAAAATACAAAAGTGGGTGCTTATTTACTTTGTGATTTTAATAGTGCTGATGTTTTTATAACAAGGGATTACTTTATAGAGGTGACCTTAAAAACATTTAGGACTATATTGCGGTAACGTATTATTCTTTTCATTTCAGTTTTCGTCTAGATTGTGTTTCTTGGCAAAGTAACACGAAGATTCCATTAAAGGAAATATAGACGATTTGTTTTCTTGTGTATGTATATACTGCTTCTGAAGATGTTTCAGACTGCGATTTATTAACAACAAGATAAATTGGTACCTTATTTATTCCTGAAGTTTTGAATTTAAATCAACATCTAGTGAATGACGCAGTGTTTGGAGTCCACAGTCTGTTCATAATTTACCTTGTTTGAATATTTTATTAAACAGTACAAATTTTGTTTTACTCCCTACATGAAAAAAAACGACGATGTTCTACAAGCAGCGTTAATATTGTACAAGATTTTTAACTTCAGCGAAGAGTTCCAAGTTACAGCAATATCGCGTGATCTTATTGAAGAGTGTAGGCTACAATTGGCCTGAAGACACGTTTACTAAGTGTTGTTATGCAAAATGTATGTGATAATAAATCCATTAACTGACCATGGAAGAGGTCACCAGACTCACTATAGATCTAATACGTCCTGACATCCAACGTGTGCTGAGAGATCCGGTGGCGCTGTGTTGCGCTCTGCGAGAGTTTAAAGTTATTGACGAATCATTGCTAAAAACAGTCGTACAGATGGTGGCACATTTTACCATCGATTCCATTTGGGATCTTATTTTCAAGGAACTACCTAAGAGATGTACAGTTTACGAGTTAGAGAATGCGTTGGTTGTGGCGGGTTACAAAGATATCGCCGAAAAACTCCAAAGATTTGCCTCTGCGTTCTTGGGGCAACACGGAATAAACAGTCCTGTGCCATGCTTAGAGCAAAAGCGTGAAGGTTTGCAGATGTTTTTTAAACGACTTAAGCGTGAAATTTATAACGGAACTGATTACAACTTTCTAAAAGATATGTCTAATCACATGGAAAGAATTCTTTTCTCGAATACTCCACAAAGGGGCAAAATTACACCAGACAAGTATGTTATAACGCTAGCTGTGATGCTTGATTCACCCATTGAGGAAAATGAGCTCTTTATTCATGGTCTAACAGAAGGGGAACGATTTATGAGACAGGACATAATCAGGAAATTACAGAAAATTGTTTCCAAGACTCCAAATCAGTACATTTCTTCAATGTTTCTGTTTCCACGAATGGCAATCGAAAATGCACTGACGAGAGATTTTCAGGGAGGAGAGGAAAGTGTCGATCTTGCATTACAACATGCTTCTTTTGTATGTAACTGTGTTGAAAAGGCAGACATGTATTATCGTATTGTACATTTCTACCACCGCATGTTTGAATTTACTCAGTTTGAGTATGCGCTTAAACGTCTTCTCGAGTATGGAGCATGCGGGATGAGATGCCTCGAGCGAGAAACAGAGGAGGTTGGACATCAGTGGAAAAGATTATTTCTTCTTCGCATGATTCTTTGTTTGCTTGGCATGAGTACCGAGTGTAGAGAGATTCAGGATCGAATTTATTGCAGGCAAAATGTGGCCATTGCTTCGAAATACTTGGCAAAAGTTGATGAAGCATGGGAAGGCATAGAAAGGAAAGCAATGCTTCTTTACTTTATGGCAAAAACAAGGTTGTACGATGTAAAAGACCAAATCGAAGTTGCACTGCATTATGCAAAAGATTTAAAGAAGATAGCGGAGGAAAATAAAAGTAAGCACTTAGTTTTCGTTGTTCAATATGTTCATGATTTGGAACTTAGACGGTCAAGTCGGTTTCAGGTATTACAGCCAACTGAGCAATATGGATTTGATCATCTATTGGTTAAAGAGGATACACGAACGGGATCAAATACAAGAATGCACAGAATAATGGGAGACGGATCTTGTGAAGACAATACTCATGGAGTGTATGTGGAAGCCGCAAATAGCTCTGATTTTGCCGAGTTCTCATCGCTTTCAGGTCCAGAAGCTTTGGACTGGGCGGAGATTTCCGGGAATACCTCAGTTGATGAAGAAACTGCCCTAAAATCAGTGGAGCAGGAAGATGATTCTTTAGCTTACCAATTACACCGATTGAAAATTGTAATTAACGGTGATGATGGTTGCATTGCAAATTCAGAAATTAAGCCTAGCCACACCCACCAGGTAGACTGGCAGAACGTTGGCTCTTCCTCGTTTGATCTGAATTTGGTAATGAACAACGCCAGCTCTGATAGCGCGAGATCACGTAGTCCACTTCGAGGAGAATTGACAGATTCAGAAACGAACCAAAGTGTCTTGGGATTAAGAGAAGAACCAGAGGGTGCTTCTTTGCCGTAAATAAGGTGTTTCTTGGCCGTAAAATATAGCCTTGTTCAAGATTGTAAGATAAATCATTTTTTTTTTCTGTGATTTAAACTTAAGGTTGTGACACAGAATGGGGTTTTGTAACGTTAAGAGGAGAAAGACGGTGCAGAAGTTTGAATTGGATTTTATTCAGAACACTTACTTTGTAAGACGTGTGTAAAAAGTAATAATTAGAACCCTAACATATGTATCATGTTGGATTGCCATTTTTTTCAGAACAGTATGTAAAAGGCTATATTTTGATAATGGAAAATGTGATATATAGCATATCTAACAGTTCTCGTTATTTTTTAAGAAACCGTGTGTGTGTGTGTATGTGTGCTCAGTATGCTCTTTCATCCATATAAAGTTGCTATTGTGTAAATGGTATGTTTGTCGCAGCTGTACTGTACACATTTTTTTAATCAGCATCTTGCATATGCGTACGGCCTTCTAGACCGTAGATTTGTATGAAACATCTAATTACAAAATGCAGCTTTAGAGTAATTGAGTCTTGAGTTACTATGATGGTTAAAATATTTTTTTTAATTCAGTTGGCTTTCTTTATTTTCGTGACACCTTGTTGTATTTATAAATAGGTCGACTAGCAGAGCAGTCGACTAGCAGAGCACTGGATTAAATATTACACAAACTGTGGGGACATTTCTCCGTTGCCTGAGTTATTTAATGTAGGAAACTTGAAAGGGAGTATCAAGTCTAACAAATTTATGATATAAATATTTGACCCCTGAACTATTTTAGCTTACAACTGACGTATATATGCTAAACTTCGTAATTAGTATCAGTAAAAATAATATGAATCACCAATATTTATATTTCTGATAAGAAATTCATACATAATAACGAGAACTAACGCATTAGTTGACTTGTTACATAACCTTGCTCGTGTGCATTTCCTTATCTGCTCTTCTGCCAGCGCCTAATCGCGCACAATCTATTTTGCTTTTTAAGTTCAAAATATATATTTGTTGCTCGATTTCACAAAAAGAAAGTATAATTTTCCAAAACTTTCATCCATCTTTAATTTGTTGTTAGGTACTTTATGTATACCAATCGAAGGAATACGGCTATTGTTTTACTTTGTAGATGTACAACAATATGGCTACTACTTTACTTTTTTTGTAGATGTTCAGAAATAGGGCTGTTGGTTTACTTTGTTGATGTACATGAATAAGGTTACTGATTTACCTCGTAGATAAGGACAATTATGGCAAATTTTTGCATTAGAATTGATGCGGCATTTGTTAGATATTTTGGTCAGTTTTTATTGGGATTATTGCCGCTGTTTGCCAGTGACATTTGACCGGACGTATGAATACTCATTTTGTTCCATCTCGAAGGCGCTAATTATTCAGTTTGTCTTTTCTTGAGGTTGCATACATGTGTTAACTTGCTCAAAATTAGATTATGTCTGTACTCTCTTATAAGACAAGTCAGGTGCAAACTGCAAAGACCCAAATCTACCGTCGAATGATGCGCAGGCAGATCTGGGTCTGTACAGTTTGTTAAGAATAATCAGTAGAACAAACAACCCTTATATTTAGGCGCATTATGCAACGACAGTTCATGATCTTTGTTGTTTGACGATTGATTCGACCTATACGGGAGTACTTACGGTATATTTATTCGTTATTAAAAAGAAAACGGTTTCAGAATATAATTTTGTTGTTGCGGATTAGTTTCCTGTTTATGCTGGACGATAAATCTTAGAAAGCGTAAGTGTAACTTCCCAGGAAATAATGCTATACTTAAAACTTAACAATACCCAAGATATAAATAAAACATTGTGCAACGTCAGTGATTTAAGACAGATTAAAGCCCCGTTGATTTCGCAGTTACGTGCAGAAAGTCGTATTTGCTGAATCATCGTAATAATAGTGAATCTTTAACGATATCGGTCTTAACTATCGTTGGGTTTCATTAAAACCAGATAATATCGACGTTTCATTATGAGCCATGTCATTTTTCCTTTGAACTGATAAACCCTGCTATTTTTTACCGTGTACGAATTAATCCGATACTGATCGGCGACATCCATGGGTAAACCGATTTCAGTCGAAAACTAGAACACGAAATGTGATGACAACACCGTTGTAAACATAAGAATCAACACCACGCTATATCGAATGGTCTTAGCCCAAGTTCGCGCTTGAAAGTGCCAAAGCTGATCACCAATATTCACCCGATTCTTGTTTTTACCTAATGCACACTTTATCTTCTCAAATCCGCTTAAACAAAGCAGAAGAGCTTGCTTCTCTTCATTCTCTTTCGAATCAAGATGTACGCCACCTACGAATGTTGTTGTTATTAGATTAATCACTAACGGAATTTGTCGAATGTATCACATTACTATTTTTGGAACACTCCCGAAAAAGAACGGAATTACGAGTGACTTCGTTCACTGAATTGAACGTTTACACCTCTTAATTCTAAACTGAATAGTTGAATGTCGTTTAAAATTAACCTATTGGTTATTCCGAAGAAGGGTTTGTGTGAGATAGCTTTATTTTTAAAAAAATCATTTCCATCCTTCCAAATTCTAGCTAGATTAGAGGAATGGTGAAACTTATGAAAATCGGTGCCATTGGGGTTTTAAGATTGTCCATCGAATCAATCATGAGTATAGGCAAACCTGCTTTAAGCAGCTAACACTGTAAGCGAGTAAAACGGTCTCTTATAACAGGTGTTTGCCAATTGGATTTTGAATTGCACGATAATTTGGTTTACTGCACCTCGAAAAGGCAGTTGTTTAATATACGTACGGACTTTTCCAAAGCGTCTTCCGAATTTTTGTTTCTATGTATCTCTGAACGAATACTATATGCTGTTTACTTCTGACCACGCGTCACAGCTCAAGTAAACAATAAAATTATATGTTACGCATTAATTAACATATTGCTACAATTTTTGTTTTTATAATTATTGTCTTTCGATTGTGCATTCTTAGGCAGCATTTTCATCATTTTTTGTTTGTTTTGTAAACAATGTACCTTCCTGTGTTTATTTGCTTCGTCTTGATTTTTCTTTTTACACTGACCAGTAATTATTTATCTAAAATCCAGTTCAGTCTCCTATTGTCTGTATATCCTTTACTGGAAAATAGATTACAGACTTCATGCTAAAAAACAATTATTTTTAATATCGTGCATCGAGAATGGGGATTATATATGATTTACTTTGCCCGTCTGTGCGCCCATTCGTCTTCCTGCACCTGAAAATAATTCACATGCTTCTTCACCTGTTGACATCACAATTGCAATGTATGTGCCAATTTGCATAAACATGTGTGCAGTGCCTAAGTCTTTTTGATTTCTTTCCAGACGTTGACGAAAATTTGTTTACAAGCGTTCCCCGTGTCTAATTTTCATACTTTTTCATCCATTGCCACCATACTTTTATACTAATTATGCACCTTATGAAGGCCGCGTGTTGCACACGAAAAGATAATCATAATATATTTTCCTGTATAAATTAAAAATCTTAAAAGCACTTGCAATTTTTCCTCTCCAGGCTGTTACTAAACAATACTGCATCGTTTAACATCAGAATTGCACTGTATTCGTTGATGAACACTTGTCATATATCAAAACCAAAAGTGCGTTTGTCTGACCCCGATTTAAGGGTTTATTAAAAGATTGGTTTAAAAGCGTGTCCATAATATAATGCTAACATCTCTTTGCATGTTACCATTGGCGATACATATATGAATGTGAGTGTATCACGCACCACAATATTAATTAAAATGTTTAAAATGTTTTATATATTCTTTCTGTCTTGGCTACATTTCTGTAAACATTGGACCACGTGTTATTTTTGTTAAAAAAAAAATCCATTTTGTATCAAGAAAGAGCGATTGTACTTCAATTATGGATAGTGATATTCATAATGTGTACAAAAATATCCCGCATTTCGATTCGAAATGCATATGAAAATGTGATTTCTAAATGTCAACATGAAGACCCATTCCCTGACCTGCTTGAACTGGTAACCCAGAAAATCTGATTTACTATGTATCTTTTAGAATAATAAAATTAATACATTATATAAAAGATGGAAATGTATACCTATGGAAATGTATACCTTAAAATAATACTGCATTTTAATCCAAATTTCCAATTTTGCAAGAAGGTGTCACACACGTACAAAATCGTCTGCTACCCAACGTGTCAACTTGCCGCTAGAACATAAATTCTCAAGACATTCCCCGGCGTATAGTCTGTTTCTAAATTCTTTAGTAAGTTTTCCCCATCAGCAAGACGTTGTAAACACATTACATCATATTCATTGTTGTTTTTATTCCACATAATAATACATTTTTTATACAATGTTGAACTTTACTAACTTTTTTTTACAAGATCGGTTTTCTTTGCTTAATATCTCTTGCCATTTATTGAAATTTTTACGTTAAATTTTGTAAAACTAGCTACAAATTTGACCTAATTACTCGACTGAACTATTGACAGAAACAGTCCAAAGTAATGTATTTCATTTCTATAGCTCGATGGATAAACATTCCATCTTTTCAGAGCTGTGCGCAGAATAGGCCAACATATCGCGAGTCAGGAAAACACTGGGGTGGCATCCCCTGTGTCCAATATTAATATTATTTTGAACAGAATATTCTGGTGACAATTGCCTCTTTTCAAATGGTAAGCATTGCTGTATTTTTTTTTTGGTCAATCGGTCGAATTCGGTATGCGTTTTGATTCGGTATTGGAGACGGAAACCTTAAGTGCGCAGAAATGCCCGACAGCATTGTTCCTACCAGAGAAAAACCATTACAGGTGTATTTGAGGGAAAGGGTGTATTTGTGCAAACATGGACCGGCAGCATCTTCGCTAGCCAGGGTTCCGCTATGTTAACCCTATCTAAACCTTGGAAGATGGAACATATATTTTAGTACTTTGTTATTGAGACATCTATTGGATTTCATCAGTTGCCTCCCTTAGTATGTAATGCCAACTAACGACTTGCGTGTAACATTGGTGCATTGTATATCGGCTGAAAATGGTGGAGGCACTTGACTTTAAAAGAATAATTTGTAAGTTTAACATCAAAAGTGTGTATACGTACCAGTGAGAAGCCATTACAGGATGCATTTGAGTGAAAGGTTTTTCTACAAACACGAACCGGTAGTGAAACATTGCTTATTTATGAGTCCATTCATACTGTGTGCAACCCTTGTCTCTATCATATAGGAACAGCGTTCAAATTTGAACAACTTAATTTGATTGGATGCGGTGGCATGCCGCCGCATTGAATGAAATTCACAGACCCGAAGCACAGAAATCTGCTCGATCCGCCAAGGTGTTGATAGGGTTAACATATCTGAAACTTGGCTAGCGAAGATGGGACCATCAGTGGAAATTTGCTTATTTATTAGTCCATTCCAGATGTATGGTCACCTTGTCTTGATCATGAAGGAACAGCGTTTAAATTTTTACAACTTGAATTTGGTTGGATGTGGTGAAAATTTTAGAACCTTGACTAGCGAGATGATTTTCTGGAATTTTTTTTATTTACCTATTTTCTATATTATTCTGAATACATTG
This sequence comes from Sinohyriopsis cumingii, assembly GCA_028554795.2. Lineage (NCBI taxonomy): Eukaryota > Metazoa > Mollusca > Bivalvia > Unionida > Unionidae > Sinohyriopsis > Sinohyriopsis cumingii. The sequence continues at coordinate 122,256,297 of CM068828.1, forward strand.
GTCCATTCCATCGGTTTAACTATACTCTATGATATCTGACATGTGGTGTGTTTTTATTATGCGAGATTCTAGAATGATCAGCAAAATTAAGCATTAAAGCAAGTTCCTTTTTGGCGAGCTCAGACGAAAGGTGGAATTCATTCATTGCACTTTCAGAAGCTTGTGTTGTCTAGTCTGGCAATATTAGGTTTCCTATTTAATGATTGCTAATGATAGTGTATTTATTGACAAATTTAGGCAAAATGTTTCGAACACACGAGAGATGTAATTTGGGTGAGCTGTGTTCTTAGATGATTACAATTTCCACAAGTGCAATGTTCAAAGAATTTTCAGCCACAATACCTGAAAGTAACATAGCGGTATGCTAACTTTCTTTCCATTGTGCATGACTTCACCCTTTAATACTCTCTTAAAAGTTCATATTATCCGTAGAGCGACCTGTTTTTCACAGTTTACCTCTGAGATCCAAGAAATCAATATGACCAAGCGGAGTTAGCAGTTTTATTTTTATAACTGCCCATCTGAAGTAGGGCCAAGCTGTATCCTCTTTAGCCCAAATTACAACCATCAGTCATACACCAAAGTAAAGAGAATAAATGTTCTTTTAACTATACCTGAGATAAACAATGTTTGGACGCTCTGACCACTAGGCCACCGGAGCGGTCAGAGAGAGAGAGAGAGAGAGGGAGAGAAGAAGAAGAAGGAGAAGAAGAAGAAGAATACAGTCAGATTTTACATAACAATTTTTTAATTTTTTTTTTAAACATAGCTTTCACAATAGAACAGGAAGGCTCCGGGTTATAACACCCTCCCAGCTTCGAGACAGATCTGCCTCATGGGGAGAGGCTTGTAGCTAAGTAGGAATCATTTCAGAGTGGCATTTAGATTGGAAGTAATACGGCTGCGGAAAATTGCTAAAAGGGAAACTGGAGTTATCAAAAAATAATTGCAAACTATTCACATCTTAATGCTTTGACACATATTGTCTAATTTTCATGAACTTCTTACCATATGCCAGTGTCATTTAGAAATATTTTTGAAGAAATGACTCGACTTCTTAGAAAATGATCAAGCTAATGCGTAACGCATCAGTTTGTTTCTGAGAAGTGAATTCTAGAAATAACTATGACATAAAGTTACACACAGGTTAAAAAAATGAGATGAACACATCACGCGGATTCCTGTTAAAGTCGCTCCTTTCGAGGTGTGCGTTTAGTTTTCATGTGAGTTCAGTGGGTTCAGCTCACGACCCTAACTACAATGTACTACTTTGCACTGCACGATGATTAAACACGCATACTTGTAAGAATTTATTAGAGCACTATTCGAGATCCTGAATACAAATTATTGTGTTTTTTTTTCCCTTTACTTATTGGGTTCGTTATTTTACCCTATTACCTGATTAGGAATGATAACTGAAATAACTATCGCGAGGAACCAATCAGAATCAAGGTTCAGTGGTCAAACATTAAGACAATGTGATGAATACAACCTACTTGTGTCTACATTGTAAACTTTCTAAATCTGTAGCCTGACTAAAGCGCAGAAATAATGAAAAGGGATATATACATTACATAATTAAGAAATAATGAAAAGGGATATATACATTACGTAATTAAGCAAAGTAAAGCGTATTTCAGTTCGTGGTCTGCTAACTGAACGTATTTTTTTAAAATAATAAATGCATATACAATCATTAGTTCAAGTAGACAAAGCTCTATTTATCTTTCCTCTTTTTTCCAAAGAAAAATAAACAAAAATTATGTATTAATTATTTATCTTACAATGAGATATTTACATATCGGTGGGAGAAAAATGATATCGCCATAGTCGGTTAAATATCGTAATAATAATTTTAGTGGTAATCGGCACAATCATAATCATATTTCAAATCGATGGAGAAATTGGGCATTGATGAGTTTTGATTGCAAATCGAAGTTAAGTGACAACTAAATTTTGGAGTCAGTGGCTGTTACCGAACTAGAATACAAGCCTGACAACGCCAAAAATTCACGTTGAAATGCAGAAATGAACTCAAGTAACATCCAAGGCCTTAACAAGTGAACTTAAAATCATTAGATTCTTTCGTTTAATGATGTTATTCTCCGCTGTCTGCGTATGTGACTGGTGCGTAATGTTTCTTCAGTAACCCCATTCTAACAGTGTTCGCTGTACCAATCCATGCAAGAAACGTGTCAACACAAATAAAAATCTTTTCATTTTCGATTGAAAAGAGTCATTAACATGCAACAATGCACATCGTCAGAGGCACTATTTGTACAAGCTAAATGTTTTAAGGTAGTTGTTCTAAACTTATAGTAACTTCCTTGTATCGATGTTGTCTTGCAGCCGTTATTAATCTCACTGGCAGAGAATTTGAGAAATATTCCGTACTAATCAACAGTTATTGCCTTAAATATATAATATATAATAAAAAGACAACACACCCGTACATATCTTCCATATATATCCCCATGCAGAGAAGAAATTATCTCAGTTTCACAAAAGGCATTAAGGTCACAGATATGCAATCATACATATACCTTTCACCTTTCTAATTTAGAATAAAAGGATTTATAACTCAATATAGAATCGCTGCCTTTGGGAAAGCTCTATCAATAACTTGTGAAAATTATCCACTAAATGTTATCTTCTAGCTAATTAAAAGAGGAAAATTTACTTCAGTGTAAAATATGAAATTCCAGGAATAAATTTCAAAATTTAGTTTCATTTAATAAGAGCGCAAGAGGTTTTTTGGATGCTCTTGTACTCTATGTCTCTATGTGCGTGTGTGTGTATGTCCCCCCCCCCCTCTCTCTCTCTCTCTCTCTCTCTCTCTATATATATATATATATATATATATATATATATATGATTATATATATATATATATATATATATATATATATATATATATATATATATATATATATATATATATATATATAGAGAGAGAGAGAGAGAGAGAGAGAGAGAGAGAGAGAGAGTATTGACTCACACCCAAACAGGAAACAGTTGACATCATATAACATTTCCGAATATTTATGATAAATCTTAACAGCGTAGCTCATGATGGAATAAAACGTAATAAAACATTGTTTTCTCAACAAACTTTGCAATTTTTTTAGAAGAGTCACCATCAGTTGTATGGTTTGGTCCATAATTATTGCTAGCATGGAGAAAAATTGTGTTGTTACACAACAATATTATGATCCTCTCGGTTTCATTACCTTGCAAAATAAATGTGCTATATTTAGATTGAGTAGTTTTGATTTGATTGATTATTTAGCCCATGTTCGCATGTGATTAACGCAATAGCCGACACAGATGATCTAAATCCGCCATCGTTTCTTTTTCAGCATTTTGATACATGTTGTTCAACTTTAGTGACTTTAGTGTTGATTTTCATATGGAATGAAATTACTGTGACTACTTTACATTCAGTATATCTGATGACAGAGTTGATTTTGTTTAAATTAGATTTTCCTGGAAGTATGTGTATGTCTCTAGTGTTTTGTCAGTCTGATGACAACAAGACGAATATAATTTAAGTACGACAGCACGTGCAGTTCTAGTGTAGGAAAATCAACAGTCTGGTTGTTTATTACTGGACGGCATGAATACGAGTTTGTTGTCAACTCGTGGCCTTAAACTATATTAGAGTATTACATCCGCGACACACCATAAACATATGACTGCATAAACACGTGGAAGTTTTAGGTGATCCCTTCGGTGGTTTGTAAGGTCAATACTCTTCTTACATCCGGGATTACAAGCATTTATAGCTAAATATGGGCAAAATGCGGCCGTCTTGAACTCACTGAGTTAATACTTTCACTTGTCAAGAAATGAACTGGAATTCAAAGTTTAATCAAAAGGTGGGACAGAGAAGGGATATAAAGAGTCACTCAGACACTTATAGAGAATGTAGGTCAGATTTTTTGTTCTGTCGAGTCTGGTGTAAGTCGTAAACACTAACACGCAGCGCAAATATTATGTTACTCTTCCTTACGTGTCTGTGCTTGTGTACATGTTTGGTTTATTTTTGCGGACCACCTATTCTGTTTAGCGACGGTCGATATGTATGAGTCTTTTAATTAAAGACTGAAGCTCGAGATATGAACATTTTAATAAAGCTGGTGTGTATTAGATTACTAAGTAGCGTTATTTTACGCAACTACTAGGTGCACCTTTGATTTTGTATTTTTTTATAATTCAAGCTTGCCTTCGGCTTTTTATTTTCCTTCAGATTAAAAGAAACATAAATCTGACTTACTAAAAATGCTAAAACTCATGGTTTTATTTTCCTTTTAAGAATATTTCTGACACATGTTTTAAGAGTCATGTATATATGTTGCTGATATTTTACTAAAGCCGGTGCGATGTTGCGCGTCTTTTATTTTGCTGGTCGGCAAAACATATTAATGTTCAATAAGCGATTTATGAAATAAAAATTTGTACTCGAAGACAGGGATGCTTGGTTTGGCAATACCCAAACTTAGGAAATATTGTATGGAACATCGGAAGATATTTCAGTAGTTATAATTTAATATGCATTAGAGGCCCACAGTAACACATTCAGATATGCATGCTGTTTGCACATTGTTTTATAATGTACGTGTTGGTTGGTCTTTGCTCTAGTCAGCTAATATGATTGTTGGTCTTGTGTTAGGTTAGATAATTATTTTACGAAGATTTTATAGTATTAATCAATGAAAACTCGCATCTCAGTCATCTGACAATAAACTGTCTAAAGGATGAAATAATTCGTCGACTTTGTGAAGTTTCAAATCAACTTTTTCACTCAAATTTGGGATCATACTGGTTCTTGTTTCCCGCCGACAAAGAGGTGAAGCTGTACCTGCATACCGGAAACAAGGGTATAGGAACTGGATCACAACTATGAACGTGAAAGAAGTTTCTAGTCTTACTTGAATACGGTTTGTACGTCAGACAAAGGGGGTAATATATTTACCTGTAATAGATTTAAAGACGCTACCTTCCAAGTCTGCATTACAAAAGAAACAAAAACAAAAAGAGAATAATATATGCAGAGAAGACAGCACTTGCAGTACACCAGTAGAGTATGATTTACACTGTATGTAAACATCGGCAACTACGTTCAGTTTGTCCATCAGAATGATTAATCTAGGCGAATGGCTTTAAAGCGATGCCAACCGGTATTCCGTTTTCAGACGTCCTTAAAGAAACTGTTTACGATTGTAGTTACGCATTAGATTGCTCAATTGTATCAACTAATTCATGTCAGAAACGGGTCCTGGGTGGCAGAATGGTCTAAAGTGCTCGCCTTTACGGATCACTTCCATCTCAAATTTGTCTGCTCGGCTTATGCGGGTATGTGAGATAGCTTACATGTAATTTTTTGTGGGTCATTGATTCTTTACCGAGATTTGAAGGTTTCTTCCTCCAAAACTTATACTAGCCACTATATGTAGCCTATCACGTTGTAAAAAATATGGCGTTAAGTCCACAACAACAATTCATAAAAATTAATAATTCCTTAGTTCTTCTTTTTACAAGAACAAGATTATGTAGCTGCAGTATATCATGAATATAGAGATGGTAGGTTAAAAAGTCGTCAATATACCTGAAATACTTTTATAAAAAGATCATGTACCTTTCAAAATAAGAAAACTTAATTTAGACAATGGTAATCGGTTTCATCAATCAGTTGATTCTCACTGGTTTCTTCTACTGATGATACCGAATCCATGTCTTTCGAAAATCGTACCTTAATTTACGAACTAATTACAAAAGCAAAGTTGTAAAATATGAAAATACTACATCAAAAGTCAAAATACTTTTAGGCAGTCCTATTTATTCAGAGCTTTAAAGATTATTTTCATGCCGTATTTGACGCTCATTTATGTTCACCAACGCACACATAATTATGTACGCACAAAGAATTTATCCAGATGAAAAGAAACCATTTGGTTCTTTTATTTTCGAATTATTGGGCGCAAATCTTAACAACTTGGATGATGATAAAAGACTAGCTAAAGAACACAAATTCAGTAAAACTCTGAAGAATAAGAAAAGAATCGCCAATAGTTATACGATTTGATCCATAAATTGTGCAAGTAACGGGGAATTTTTTCTCGTTCATGGAGAACGTCCTGATCTTATGCAAAATAAATGTAGAATATTCCGGTTAGGTCTGATTGGACTGATTATTTTAGCCTATGTGTTAAAGCAAAATCCAGCTCAAGTGATATGATATGATATGATATGATATGATATGATATGATACGATACGATGTGATGTAATGTGAGGTGATGTGATGTGATGTGATATGATATGAAACTCGCCATATCTTCTTTAGAATTAGCCTCAATTAAATTTCCCCCGTTTTAGTGAGAATTTACGTAGAATGAAATTATTGTGACCAACTAGCATTAGGTATATCTAATAACAGCATCTGGTCCTCCAGGTTGGAGGTTGGGCGCGATGCCAACAACTCCACCCCATAACATCAAAACCGTTACTGAAACTGCAACAACTTCAACTTCAACTCAAACAACAACAAGCCAAGTAAAGAACTCAAACCAACTATTAGGTATCATGACCGTTTCTGATAAAAAATAAACTAATCCTGGAGAGCCATAGGCTCGACCAGGAGTATTTTTAGAACCCAAAACTACGATTTGTCTTTTGGCATGGAATGTCCGCAACGTGTCTGAAACAATTGAAACGGCGAAAGTCATCATTGAGATGAACAGGTACAAACTGGATATTCTTGGTGTCATGAGACACGATGGACATATTCAGGATGCAAGATGACAAGTGGTGGCTCGACCGTTCGTTACTCGAGGAAGGATTATGCCCATTCCAGTGTTGTAGCCCTTATCAGCAGTAAAACTAGTACATAAACACTCCTAGAATAGGAGCCAATCAGCGACAGAAATAGCAGAGCAAGATTCAACCCACTACTGCAAACAAATGAGGCTGAGGAGGAAAATAAGGAGGACTGATATGAACAACTACAATAAGCAGTTTCCAAGGTTCCCCAAAATGGCATGCTTTTGATAATGGGAGAAATGAATGCCAAGGTAGGAACAATCTAAAGACTGAGGAGGTGATCGGGCAAAATGGCTGTGGAGAAACCAACGACAATGTTAAAAGACTTGTGGACATCTGCCTCAACAAAGCGTAATAGGCGGCACAAAGACGCACACAAACTAACTTGCAAATCTCCCGATGGGCACACTGCCAACCAGATTGACCATATTGTCATCAATAAAATGTGACGCAGATCTCACCACGATGTCAAGGTCCATCGTCAGTAGTGGTCATTATTTTCTGATAACCAAGATAAATCCGAAACTACGGGCAAGATATACCATACAGCAACAGCAACAACTGTTTGACATCAGGAAGCTCTGCTAATCAGAGATAAAGAGATATGTTACCATCGAACTTAGAAATCCTTTAAATGCATTAGCCAGCGAAGATGGGGAAGACGATAACACAGTTGAAAGTAAATGTACTAACATCAAAAATACACAATCTTAATCAGCAAAGAAAATAACTGGTTATCGAAAAAAGAGATGGTTAGCAAAAGAGACTTGGAAAATAACAGATGAAGGGAGAAAGGCCAAAGACAAACTGATGATTGCTAAATCATCCAGGTTGATTGGACGAGCACAGAAAAGACGTGAAAAGGAGTGCCCGAAGGATATAATAACTTTTGTTGAGGAATTGTCAATGAGGCAGAACAAGCAGAAGCAAAGAGTGAAATGAACATGGAATGCAAAATTACAAAACATCTCTGTGGATAAGGATCTAACCAGTTCGTGCCAGTTAAACAACGCAAAGGAACAGGCTGAAAGATGGGTTCAACACTTCGAGAAAAGACTAAACCAGGCAGATCATGATGAGCCAGCAGACGCGCCACCAGCAGGTGAGATTAATGACGTCTATGTCAGCATAGGTCAAAGCAGCCATCATAGCCATGAAGAGCGGCAAGGCACCTGGGATTGATTCCATGCAAGCTGGGTAGACGAAAGTTGATGTAACCACGGCTGAAAATGTACTGACTGGCCGCTTTACAAAGATATGGGAAAATGATGTCATCCCACTGGACTGGCGTAAAGGCCTCATTGTTAAGCTAACAAAAAAGTGAACTGATCGAGTGCGACAACTGCTGAGGGATAACATTCCTTTTCATCTCCAGCAATGTCTTCTTCAGAATTCTTCTCCGAAGGATTAACACAGCTATAAACGACAAACTCGGATAGGAACAAGCGGGTTCCGCAAAGGAAGAAGATGGATAGATCAGATGTTTTCTATACGGAACATCAATAAAGAGTGTTTGGAGAGCATTGTCCCCCTTTACATCAACTTCATTGACTTCAAGAAGCATTTGACAGTGTTCACCGTGAGAGTCTATGGAAGATTCCTAGAGCCTATGGAATACCACCCAAAACAGTCAAACTCATTAGGAAGTTTCACGAGCACTTCGAATGCAGCACTATTCTTAACAACACTCTTACGTAGTAGTTCAAAGTAAAATCTGGTGTTACGCAAGGTTTCATCCTCTCTCTCATTCTGTTCCTCATCACCATTGACTGGATAATGCTTCAAACAACATCCGACCGTGCCATATGGATCCAGTGGGCACAGTTTTCACACATCGAAGATCTGGACTTTGCTGATGATATGACTGTCATTTCATCGAGACACTCTCTTGTTCAAGAGAAATCGGACATACGCAGCAAGTACGCTAAACAGACTGATCTGCATGTCAATACCAAGAAAACCTAAATGATGTGTATTAATGCCATAGCTACTCTTCCAATTACCATTGACGTAGAGGCGCTTGATTTTTGAAGAGGACTTCATCTATCTGGGTACACTAATTTGCAACGACAACGGTGCCTATAAAGGACATCAAGGTCAAGTCAAATAAAGCCTGAGGTTCTTTCACCAGACTCCGCCCTATATGGAAATCAAAGCAATATAGCCTCATGGCAAATATCAGACTTTACAACAGCAATGTAAAGCCGGTACTGGTGTACTGTTTTGAATGTCAGAGAGTAGTGAAGGTAGACATGAGCTGAGTAAATTCATTTCACAATAGTTGCCTCCGTAAAATCTGACAAGAAGAATGGACCAAACAAGACATCCACTGTGAGCGTATATGAAAAGACGGGTAACAACATTTCCCTGAAGATCAAGATGCGCAGAATCAAGTTGCTCGAGCACGTAATGAGGGTGCCCCAAGAACGGATACCCAAGAGAGCCCTCAGAAGGACACCAGCTGGTAAGAGCAAATGTGGACGGCCAAAGATAATCTGGCGGAGGACAGTGATGACCGAGAGTAGTGAAGTGGGATACTATACGTACAATGGGAATTAGCATTAAAAACACTCCTGGGTCAATATACGTACAATGGAAATTTAACATGGCGAAAAATCGTGGGTCAATATACGTACAAGGGGAATTAACATGGCGAAAAATCGTGGGTCAATATACGTACAAGGGGAATTAACATGGCGAAAAATCGTGGGTCAATATACATACAAGGGGAATTTAACATGGAGAATAGAGTTTGGGCTTGTTTAGGGACAAGGGGATTTTTTTTTAAAAAAGGGGTAGGCATTTGAAAGGCTATCTCTTTTCGAGAAATATGGCTGGCCCTGAAAAGGGCCTTTGGGTTTATGTTAATGTTTCCATTAACATAAAGGGCACCGCATTGGTCTTCTTCTTGTCCTTAGGCTGCGTCTCACTGTTGGCCCGTAAATCAGCACTCTTTTGAGGCATCCTTGTCTTTCGACGTAGATCCTACGTATCCACAGACTGGTGTTTGTCCTGTGGACAACGGTCCACTTGGATCGGACATACATGAGCATGTCCGTCCTGAACATCATGGAAGACACAAGCGTAGAAGATTGCACATCGGTCCACATCTTGAAGCGACGAGAACAGGTGAATCAATGCAGTGAACTGCGCTTATTTATAGGTAGAGGAAGGATTGAAACGGATAGAGTTCATTCACCAATCCGAACAAAATTCAGTCAGCCCGTATCCAATCCGAAGAGAGCAGTCTGTGACGTCACGTGGTCTATATAGATTCGCTAGCGCTTGTGTGCAGTCAATCTATGCGACAGTGATTCAACATGACGGAAACTCAGAAAACGATCCATTGGGGTGCACCAGCAGGGGAGACCGCTCAAGGGAACCCGGACTTACTTTCAGAAGAGGTGAATTGGGATTTTGTGGATTTTCTCTCCTCGCAAGAATTTGTTCCGGAACCTTCGTTACCTTCTTCATTACCGCAAGTGGAGAATTTTAGACAGAGACAGAAAGAAGAATTGGAGAAATTTATACAACGACAAAAGGAAGCGGAACAAGCTTTTCTCCTACAGCAACAGCAGCAAGAAGAAGAGGTAAGAAAAAAACAACAGCAACAACAGCAAGAAGAAGTAGCAGCAAAGAAACAAGAGGGTGAAAATCAAACGGTCACGGTACTGTTGGACATTTTAGCGGAGTTAAGAAGTCTGAAACAAATGTATCAGACTTCTTTATTACGACCGAAGAGAATACGACCTTCCCGAGCTAAACACGTTAACCCTGTGACTAAGCCTACCGTACCACCCTTAGTGATTTCAACCCAATCATCATCATCAACATTACGCAGTCCAGAAGTAGGCCTTGGCCGTGGCAAAGGCTTAAGGCAGTTAAAGTTGATTGCTTAAACTCACCCCTACACCGAAATAAAAAGGCCCTTTTCAGGGCCACCCACATTTCTTGAAAAGAGATAGCCCTTCAATTTTGCCAATAACTCAAAAAAATAACCCACCCATTTTACCCTTATAGTACGTGTCTGTGTATGAGTGCGTGAGTGTAGCTTCTTATTTTAAAATCAAAACTCAAAGACACTTACCTTGTATCATTAATTTATTCTTTTCTCCATTTTTTACAATCCAATTCACAATTCACAACAGAACACTTTAATTAAAAGTTCATTGACTTCTTCTGTCTCCTTGTTTAGTCTCTCTGTTTTTTGAATTTTTTCACCGTCACACTCTTTTCCTCTTCTTCTTCTTCCTCCTCGCTTTCTTCCCTTCTTCTTTTCTTCTCCTGTTTCTTTTTCTTCACCTGTCTTCTTTCCTCCTCAGAAGAATCCCTCTCTTCCTCTGAAGAATCCCTCTCTTCCTCTGAAGAATCTCTCTCTTCTTCTGAAGAATTCCTCTTTTCTTCTGATTCCTCTTGTTTCTTTTTTGGGCAATCTGGAGACCAATGTCCTTTTTCTTTACAATAATAACAGGTATCTTTACTTTTGTCTTTTTTAGCCCCTGTTTTTTTTTCTTTTTTGACGGTCTGGACACTCAGAAGACCAATGCCCTTTCTTCTGACAGATATAGCAAGTATCTTCACTTTTATCTCGAAAGGAAGGAGAGTAGTCCGTCGGCTGGTCTGAAGAGAATTTTCTAATGACCCCTCGCAAAGCTCTGACGAAACGTTCGATTTGGGTAGTCTCTTCCATCGTTGTGCTCGGCTTGAGAGTGAAATGAATAGTGAAAGGACAAGACACACACCCTTTTATATACGCTGGTCTGCCATGACTATAAATTAGTCTATGGTGTTTAAACTTGAGTCATTTGACGTTTTGCACTCAAGATGAAACGATCCTATTCATTTGAGAAGAAAGAAGAAGAAGAAAGTAAGAGGCAGAAACGTGATCTATCGCCTCGTACCAGGGCTGAAATCTTGGCACAAATTCATGGCAGTGATTTTGAAGAGGACATGAGTGAACCAGAATTTGAAACCTCTAAACCAAGTTCGCCCCCCTTAGTCAACCCTGAAAAATACTATTCCATTCGAGAGACGGAAAAGCGCTCCTCTAGAAAATTTAGAACCACGGCTTACAAATACACGGTGAAGTTTAAAGATTTCAAGGCTGAAGTGCCGTTAGAGAAAGCAGAAGTGTTTATCACTGGGGTGTGGGATTCTCTGCTCACTGCACTCAAGCGACAATGTCAACCCAAAGAAGTCGATCGCTTGAGACTTTCCATACAACACGACGGTTTGAAATCCCCTGTTTGGATCGAGTTTAGCACCCCTGCAGAATTGACCGCTTCCAAAGTCATGGACAAGATTCAACACGTGCAACAATCTAATGACCAGTTTGACATCACCGATGGAAAAGCCACATTGGACATGACCCACGTCTCTCCTCCTCAAGGGACCGGACACAAAAAGATGTTATTGGTGAACGAGCTTCGCAGCATTAAGCGTAGCCTTGTCCAAATTCACAATCCTCATGACCAGATGTGTTTAGCCCGTGCCATCGTGGTGGGACGAACCTATGCCAACAAGAACGACACGGTAGAATGGAAAAGAACCTGGAACACTATTCAACGTTCCTATCGAGCCAAACAACGAAACGAAGCAGAACTCCTGTTGCAACAAGCTGGCCTGTCCAAAGACACACCCTGTGGCATTCCTGAGATGCAAAAATTGCAAGATGCCCTAGCTCCACGATACACCTTGAAAGTGCACCCTCAAGAAATGCGCGGGTCTTTGTTGTTTTGAGGCCAAGATTTTAAGGACGGAAAATACATTCATGTATATTATCACGATGACCATTTCGATACCATTACCACCATCACCGGATTCCTGGGATACGGTTATTATTGTGAGAAATGTGATTATGGTTATAACAATCGAGAGCAACACAAGCATTGTGGAATGAAATGTCCAGGATGTTTGGCCTCTCCACCCTGTCTGAGCGAAGAACCAGTGCCTTGTTCAACTTGTCTGCGCACGTTTGTCAGCCCTACCTGTTACCAACAACATTTGAAAACACAAGGTTCACAGCAGAAATGTGCTTGTCAACTCCTGAAATTGTGCCCTACCTGTGGACAAGGCATACTTACTAATAATGCCAAGGCACACGTATGTCGAGGAAAGAAAAAATGTCACATTTGTCACCACATCGTGGACTTGGAACACCAATGCTACGTGCAAAAATACCAACCCCCACCAGAGAAAGAGGACGGTCACAAGAAGAAAGGCAATTTCATCTTTTTCGATTTCGAATGCATGCAAGAGACCGGCATTCACATCCCTAATTTCTGCGTGGCTCATCGAGCGTGCGAGAAGTGCATTCAAGAACCTATCTTCAGTCATTGTCCTCACTGCAGCAAGATTCCTGGAGGGCGTGAAAAAATCTTTCGGGGACCGAACACGTTAGCCGATTTCGCTCGATGGGTCTTAGACCCCATCGACAAGACGTGGAGCCAAGAGGACATCGAACGTTACGGAGATTGTCATCGTCATGCCACGGTGATGGCTCACAATTTTTCCGGATACGATGGACAGTTTCTTCTCAGATACTATACGGAACATGGCACCGAACGTCCTAAAGTCACTTTGAACGGAGCCAAAATCATTTTCATGCAAGTGGGACAAGTGCAGTTTAAAGATTCTATGAGTTACTTGGCCATGCCTTTGAGTCGAATGCCTAAAACGTTTGGAATGACAGAAATGGCTAAAGGGTACTTTCCACACTTTTTCAATACGGAAGCCAATCAACACGCCGTTTTACCCCATTTACCTGAGACTCACTATTACGACCCCGACAACATGCGTACCGAACAACGAGAAGCTTTCTACGCTTGGTACCAGGCTAACGCCTCGGACCCTTTCGACTTTCAGGAAGAAATGCTAAAGTATTGTCGTTCCGACGTGGACATTTTACGGCGTTGCTGTGGAAAATTTCGAGAACTGTTCATGGAACACGGAGGGGTCGATCCTTTGAAAGAAGCTTGCACCATTGCCAAAGCGTGTTCCTTAGTGTATCGACAACGATTCGTGCCTGAAAAGACTGTGGCTGTCATCAGTCCTCAAACGACCCACTATGTCAAGCGTCAATACTCGGTCAAAGCCCTACGTTGGTTACATTACTTGTGCGACAAGGAAGACAAGTGGATTCAGCATGCCCGCAACGGAGGGGGTGAAAAGACCATCGGAACGTATTCCGTCGATGGATGGGACTTAGAAAGCCCCAAGATCGTGTACGAGTTTAACGGTTGCTAATTTCACGGATGTCCGTCTGTTACCCTGACCGTGGCACTAAAAATCAGTTTTTACAACGAACCATGGAAGACTTGTACCAGGACACTTGTCAGCGACGCCTAAAGTTAGAACAGCAAGGATACCAAGTGGTGGAAATGTGGGAACACGAGTACGATCACCGAATGAAAACCGATCCCGAGTTTAAACGCCTCGTGGAAAGTTACCAGTTCATGGACCCGTTGAACCCGAGGGATAGCTTGTACGGAGGAAGGACCAATGCCACCTGTTTGCTGTACCAAGCCGACGAAGAGAAAGGAGAAGAAATCAAATACGTGAACGTGTGTTCGCTGTATCCCTACGTGTGCAAATATTATCGCTTTCCTGTAGGGCACCCGCAATTGCTGACGGAACACATCGACCTGAAAAAACATTCGACAATACGAAGGGTTGATCAAGTGTAAAGTTTTGCCTCCCACGGACTTGTACCATCCCGTCTTACCTCACCATTGTCAAGGCAAACTGATGTTTCCCTTGTGCCGTACTTGTGCCGAAAGGTGCAACCAAGACCAGCCTTGTCAGCACACCCAGGAAGAACGTGCCTTGACGGGAACCTGGGTCAGCGTAGAATTGTTCAAAGCTCTGGACATGGGATACCAACTGTTAGAAGTGTACGAAATTTGCCACTTTCCTAAGACACAACAATACCACAAAGGTGATCCCAGTCAGAAAGGCATTTTCGCCGACTACGTGGATGCCTTTTTGAAACTGAAACAAGAAGTCAGCGGCTATCCTTCCTGGTGTCACACTCCCGAAGACCAAATACAATTCAAAGAGAAATACTATGAACAAGAAGGCATCTCTTTAGACCACATCGAAAAAAACGAAGGCAGGCGATCATTTGCCAAAGTGATGTTAGATTGCTTGCGGGGTAAAATGGCACAACGACCGTGTTTACCCAAGACGGAATATTTGACAGAACCTTCCCGCTACTTCCAGATGATTCACGACAAAACCAAATACATGAAATACGTGGACGTCGTTCGAGAGAATTTGATCTTGGTCAATTACGAAGAAGATTTGGACTTTGTACAAGACGACCCTTTTGGAAATGTCATCATTGCGGCTTACGTGACAGCTCATGCTCGCTTAAAATTGTACGAAGCTTTAGAACTGTTAGGGGAACGCGTCCTGTACTTTGACACGGACAGTTGCATTTACATCCATCACCCGAGTCAACAGCACCCTAACATCGAAGGAGACCGTTTAGGAGCCTGGACAGACGAGCATCCCGACGACAAGATTCTAAGTTTCGCCAGTGGTGGTCCCAAAAATTACGGCTACGAATACCGGGACAAACAAGGAGAAGTGCACACGACGTGCAAAGTGAAAGGACTGACTCTGAATTATCGTACCAGTCGAGTGGTCAATTTTGGGGTATTGAAAGAAGCCTTGCAATCGGGAGAGGATGAACACTTTAAAGTGACCACCTATCAACCGAACAAGATTGTACGTTTACCCACTCATCACATCGTCAGTCGGCCCTTGGAAAAAGTCTATCAAATCGTGTACCAGAAGCGAGTGCGACTTCCGAATCATTTCACCTTACCGTATGGACACGTTGGTATAAAACATTGGTTGTAAGAGGATAGTTACCCCACCAGAAAGATGACTTCGCCACAGCACGAATCGAGTGAGAAACCCGATGAGAACTCCAAGTTCAAACCCTACCATTTTCCAGTCTTCTTACCTGACTATTGTGATTGTGCCCGTCGATTGGACACGTTTCAGAAATGGCCTACGGATAGGGAAGGATTACCTTCTTCGCATGTTTTAGCTAGAACAGGATTTGTCTACTTGGGACCTGAGTCAGGATTGGGATACGAGGTACAGTGTTTCGCTTGCGGACTGAAGTTACGAACGGATCTATGTATCTATAAGGATTCAGCTATTCTGGAACATACTCGATGGTCTCCGCACTGCCCTTACCTTTCTATGATCTTTCCACCCATCACACTACGGTACAATGCTGACGGTACCTTAGAGACGGTACCTTCCAGAACAGGACATAAAAAACGTAAAAAAGGAAAGATGTACAAGCTAGAGACTGCAGTGCGACTAGTATAAAACGGGGCTATGGTCAAGATCGATAGTTCATTGTGACTACCAAGACCGAGCGAACAAGACGAATACTTTCAGAGAAACACAGAACAAGTTGTTTAGAAAGGTACAATTCAAGTGTGAGGCTTCGGAAGTGGAATGCGATTGTGGGCCTTCCGATGGGTACGATGCTGTACACTGTGACCTTAGCGATGCCGTAAAGCATCATGGGAACTTTAGTGTCACTATCCCTATCATGGAAAGGGATGCTGTGCGTGTCAAACCTGTGGGATGCGAAAGTGATGCCGCTCGTCCTCTTGGACACTTTACTGGGTTTAAAGGCGAATGTTCGCCTTCACGTCTACCCCCCTACGGATGTCATCCAGCCCTGAGCAAACTCCTGCCCATGTCACTCAGCTCTCATCGAAACGAACCTGTGAAAGACGAATATTCGTTCCCTGTGCGTTTGTCGGAATACTGCGACTTTGAAAATCGTCTTCAATCGTTCAAAGGAAAATGGCCTAAGTATCTGGGAGGACTGACCCCAGAAGAATTAGCCAGAGCCGGATTTTTCTACTTGGGCGAAGGAGATAAAGTCAAGTGCTTCAGTTGCGGTGTGTCACTTCACCACTGGGAACCGCAAGATTCGGCCTACGTTGAACATGCTCGATGGTCACCGAATTGTCATTACTTACCCTTAGCGGGACCGAGACATTGAAGTAACTTATCATAATCTGTTCATGGATACTTTACAAGAGGACATTTGTGCTTTGCCTGTGGAGTTGAGAGAACGCATTTACCGAGAGCTGGTCAATATACAAGTGAAACGTAAAGAACAATTGCATCCGTTACGTCACCGGTGTTTGAACCACTGGTACCTGAAGGCTATACAAGGATTGATTCAATTGAAAGTGTTCCATCGGACAGACATTGATGAACGATCCTCTAGTTTTAAAAAGGATTGGTTTGTTATGGACGATTCTACCTACATCATTGTAAACTTACTGCATCGAATTCCAGAGGAAGAGTTAACGAATTACCAACATCTTGAACACAATGTCAACTTAGTGAAAGAGGAAACTTCTGAACGAATTGTAATGTGCAAATTAGTAACTAAAGGATTTAAATTCGACACTGAAGTAAAACCATGTTTGTGCAAACAGTACATTTCTTGTGTCAGACCAAAGAGGATTTAGTATGACCTATTCATGGATACTTTGCTAGAGAACATTCGTGCTTTGACTGTGGAGTTGAGAGAACGCATTTACCGAGAACTGATCAAAATACAAGTGAAACGCAAACTCAAAGTTATTCATCCGTTTTTAAATTATGCTATGTTCCAAAGTACAAGAAGACTGATTATGAGTGGATATTACATTAGGCACAAAGTTAAACGAGGCTATTGGCCACCACCCAACGATTCCAAAAAAAGTGTATATACTTATGGATACTTTACAAGAGAACATTTTGGGCTTGCCTGTGGAGTTGAGAGAAAGGATTTACCGAGAGCTGGTGAAAATACAAGTGAAACGTAAAGAACAATTGCATCCGTTACGTCACCAGATCTTTAACCACTGGTACCTGAATGGTATAAGAGGACTGATTCGTCAGAAATTTTTTCAGTGGTCAGACCTTGTTGAACACTTTCAGTTTGGGGATGATGATGGACTAGACGTTCGTAATTTTGGTTACTTCGAGATTCACTTACTGCAACGTATTGAGGAAGACGAGTTAAAGGATTACCAACATTTGTTACATGGAATCTGCTTAGAAAAAGACGAAACATCTAGACAAACTCTGACGTTTCAGTTACAGTATGTAACATTTAAATTCCCTACTGGAGAACGAACATGTTTGGTTAGAAATTACCTTTATTGTTTCCGAAACAAAGACACTATAAAATCAAGTTGCCATGCCACGGATTATGTAACATATTATTGAACAGATTCCGTGGAAGGAACCCAATGACCATATTCAAACCGTGGATCATTACCATCGATTATTACAAGAACTGTATCCATTCAATTTGGGACGACAAGTGGTGTGTGTCTTAGTGACTTGTTTTCTGGGATTTCGTTTATCAGCTGATTCTTTGTGGACTCTTTACGATCAGTACTTACCACCTCAATGGCCTTAAATGGTCACGAAAAACTCCTTTTGCTCAAAGCCTTGTGTTTTCATCTGGATACTTCTCGACCTCAACAGGAAAAAAAGATTCGTCAACTTTTAGCTACCCAAGACGTGTATGACGATGTGTGTGTAGCTTGTGACTTACATCCCCATTGGACAGATGTCCGTGCCTGGAAAGAATGGGGTTTTGAGGCTTGGACCCAAGAAGTGGCCCAGTATGCACGAGAGTTGTTCAAGGAAAAAAGTTACTTTTCAACCCGTGTTAGTGAAGGTGCCAGAAGAACCCATCACCCAGGACGGGACTGTCATGGACAGGCCTGAAAGACCCTTTCGGGAGGACACTTGTGTGACCTTACCACCTACTATAGAACTGGTTAGAACATTACCCAAAACATGTTGTTGTTGTACAGACACTTGTTTTTATTCCACGTTAATGGTTATCATGTGCCTTTTATTCTTGTACTTAAGCCTTTGGCTTTTATGTATTTTTGTCTTTCGTATTCATGTTTGAAAAAAAAAAACATTCAATAAACGTGTTCTGAAAAAAGTATATAAACTCTTGTCTTGTTTGTTTTCGTGTCACAAGTGACATTTCTCACACAATGGCTGCCTCTGCTGTCTCTGCTCCCTCTTCCTCTACTGTCAAAGTCATCGACGAACACTTAGATCGTGCCTGTTGGGAGGCTTTGTATCTTCGCCATCCCTTTAACATGCTCATTGCTGGACCTAGCGGTTCAGGCAAAACCGAATTCGTCAAACGTTTGATCGAACATAAACATCATTTGATCGATCGGCCACCTCAACGGATCGTGTGGTGTTACAAAGAGTGGCAATCGGCGTACAACCTCTTGCAAGAAAGTCAAGGCGATTCCATCGTTTTTGTGGAAGGCATTCCTAAAGAAGACGACAGCATCGTCTCTGACTCCCGTTAAGCCCATTTGGTCATTTTCGACGACATGTTAGGAGAAGACGAAGAAGAAATTAAATTGTGGTTCACGCGCAAAGGGCATCACCGTAATGCCAGTGTCGTTTACATCACCCAAAATTTGTTTCAACAAAGTAAATCCCATCGCACCATCAGTCTCAATGCGCATTACGTGGTCTTGTTTAAAAGCCCTCGAGATAAATCGCAAGTGCAAGTCTTAGCCAAACAGTTAGGAACGCCTTGGCTGACTCAGGCGTACGACGATGCCACTCAAACACCACACGCCTATTTACTCGTCGATTTGAAACCTACGACTCCCGAGGATTTGCGATTTAGTACCCACTTGTTTCACCACTGGTGCCAAGACGGAGGGCCTGTCCTGTACACGTCTCCGTCCTCGACTTCATTTCACTCCCCATAAAAAAATCTATAAAAACCTCAGACCCTTTTTCGTCTGTCTCACACAGTGTGAACATGACGTCCCTTCAGTCGCATCTTCCCGTCAAATTGATTCGTGCCTTGTATGGCATCAGTCAAGAAAACAATCCACAAACACGGGCTCGTGTCTTAGAAGCTAGTCTCAAAGAAGTCTTACGATGGTTCACGGTGACGGCACGTCAAATACTCCAAGGAATCATTCAGATTCCTCATCAAACCAAACGCTTTCACGATCGAAACAAAGTCGCTTTGGTCCAACTGGCCGATCCCCGCATCGACACTCAAACCAAAAAACAAATCATTTTGAAACCTGAAGGGAGCGGTACTCTAGGAGGGGTCATCATTCGCTCTCTCTTAAGATGGGATCCTAATGCCCCCAAACTTCTCCCCAAGAAAAAAGTCCAACGAAGCCCCAAGAAGAAGAAAAAGACCAGGTCCCCAAGGAGAACTTCTCCAGTGGCGGGACCCTCCTCTTACCAGACACCACCCCGGAAAAAGAAAAGAAGCCCCCAGAAAAAGAAACAGAAAAAAGTCCCCAGAAAAAGAAAAGTCCACAGAAGAAAACTAGTCGCAAGAGAGGCACTTCGGCCAGGACGCAACCTTACACTCGCAAACCACGACCTGCCACAGCGGTGACTGCGTCTCCGGCAGCCTCACGTTTATCCACTTCTCCGTTAATGACACCCAGAACTGAAGAGTACTTGGAGACGTTGATCACACCAAGAACTTCTCCGTTGATGACCCCCAAAAGAACTTCCACAGTGGCAGGACCCTCCAATTTAGTGGCAGTGGCTGCTGCTCACAAAGTACCTTCTCCCAAAATCAAAGTCCAAGAAAGATCGGGCATGTTACAAAGTTTACTGGATTTGTCCAAGCAAGAACTGGCTCGATTTAGTCCGTTACGTACCCCTGCACGACGTGTCATGCCTGTCCTCAAACTGATACGACGTAAAGACAATCAGTGGCGACGCGTTCCAGTATAAAAAAGGCCTGTGACCAAGTAGGGTATCAGTGTTTTTTTGGTGCTCCTGAAGACTCAAAGATGTCACCCTCCAGAAAACCCCAAGGAAAGAAAAGGAAAGGACTGCCACCACGTTTAGCCAAACATGGGGACATGTTATCTGTCCTGTCCAAAGCTTCTCCACCCCTACGAAAAAAAACTCATTCAAACGGCCTCCAAAGAGGTCATCGATACCGTGTGCGAATGTTGTTTGAACGTTTTGAAAGGCACGATCCCTTTGTCCAAACACCAGAAACAATGCTTAGGCAAACATCGTCACGTTCTTCGCCAAATGGTTCAAAAGAAAATTCCCATTCGTCAAAAAAAGAAGATGTTGGTCCAACGTGGAGGCATTTTGCCTCTCTTGTTAGGCCCCATACTGAAAGGAGTCTTGGGAACCATGTTGGGAGGACTGGTGGGAGCAAGATAAAAAGACCCTTGGAAGTCCCAAGATCTCAGAATCGACCCCTGACAACCCCATGGAAGAACGAAAACTAGCTTTAGTGCCTTACAAACGATGGATGGAATACCATCGGTGGCAAGAACAAAGCACCCCGCATTTACCTCCCAATCCCAATTTGAGCGAGATGTCCCAGTTACAACACGAATTGCAGTCCTTGATGGATCGCCAAGATTTGTCCGAAACAGAAAAATCGCAAAAGTACGGTCAACTCTTGCAACGACTTCAACTCTTTCACCAGAAAGCTTTAGACGAAACAGCTCTACCCACTCTGAAAGATTTTAAGACCTTGATGAAAAGTGCAGCACCTTCACCAGTACCAGTACCAGTACCAGTGATCAAGACAGAAAAAGGAGAAGAAGAAGAAGAAGGGTTTCAAACTCCACCAGAAAAAGTACGCAAGTTCACAACACCACCTACCTCCAGAATTGGATGGATTAAAAAGATGATGGCCACCCCTTCTTCATCACAAGAGAAAAAGAAAGTGAAGACAGAAGTGAAACAAGAACCGATATCCCCCGCTCAGACATCCTCCTCTTCAACACCTATTGCCGGTCGCACACGCAAAGCATTTCAATCCAAGAAAGTACCCCAAGAGAAAAAGAGTAGCATCCTCCAAGAGTGGGTGTCTTATTAACACAGAAACACAAAAAAAAAATGGAAAAAGTCTTAGCCAGCATTTACTACGATCCATCCCATCCTGCATGTTACGCAGGAGTTCAAAAATTGTATCGTGCTGCCAAAACTCGACTGAAAAGTCTCCGTTTACCTCAAGTGCAACGATGGTTACAAGAACAAGCTACCTACACTTTACACAAACCCATTCGACGCAAGTTTGCCAGAAGTCGCACCCGAGTGGAAGGCATCGATCATCAATGGCAAGCCGATTTAGCCGATGTCTCTCATTTGGCCAGCTACAATCGTGGCTACAAATATTTGTTTTGTGTCATCGACGTCTTTTCCAAATTTGCTTGGGTCGTGCCCTTGACTTCCAAACCGAGCAGCGAGTTAGTGCGAGCCCTGCAACGGGTGTTGAAACAAAGCGGTCGTCACCCTCTTCGATGGCAAACGGACAAAGGCACCGAATTTCTGAACCAAGCTTTCCAAAAAGAATTAAAGAAACGTGACATTCATTTTTTTACCACCTAGAATCCCGAAACCAAAGCCAGCATCGTGGAACGTTTTCAACGCACTTTGAAAGAACGCATGTGGAAATATTTTACGCATCACCACACTCTGAAGTACATCGACATCTTACCGCACCTGGTACAAGCGTACAACCAATCTTACCATCGAAGCATCGGACGTGCCCCGCAAGACGTGACTCCCGACAACGAAGTGCTGGTGTTTGAGCGTCTGTTTGGTACGTCCCCGACGAGGGCTGTGTCCCCAAGCAAAGTGGAATGTTGGCCGTAGGAGATTGGGTGCGCATTGGCAAAACCAAACGCACTTTCGACAGAGGTTACTTACCTTACTGGACGACCGTATTGTTTCGTGTCACTGGACGAGTGCATGGCCGTCATCCTGCCGTCTATAAATTGGAAGACATGAACGGAGAAGTGCTCAAAGGAACGTTTTATTTGCCCGAGTTACAACGTGTCACCAAAAAAGAAGACGACGTGTACGACATCGAAAGCATTCTCGAACGCAGAACCCGTAAAGTGGGCAAACGACGTGTCAAAGAAGTGAAAGTACGTTGGAAAGGATATCCACCCAGTTTTGATTCTTGGATCGACGCTTCGCAAGTCATCGACTATAAAAAGAAGTGAACATCATGCCCTTTCACACAGCAGACGCAGCTACGTCGACCACTCCTGCTTCACCCAGTTCTTCTGTGGAAGATTTACAAAAACAACCCTTGTGGGTGTGGTGTGGAGAACGTGTGCCTAAAACGCAAATCGTCTTTTTCTGCCAAATCTTCGTGGTGTATTGTGTCATCGGGGCAGCCATTGCCAATTTGAGTTTGCAACAAGGAGACAAACAATTGTGGACCATTTTATTGAGCAGTTGAATCGGTTACCTGCTTCCTAATCCCTCCCTGAAATTCTCCTCGAACGGGAACCTTGTGTCCAGTGCCAGTGTCAGTCACCACTCCAACCACAGTCAGAACCCCATTTTAGACGGAGACACGCCTCTGACGTCCAGTAACCCCTCGGAGAGCCACAGAACTCTGGAATTATGAGTCACGAAAACCAATTTTACTTAACCTTACCCAGTGACAGTTCCATGGAGGTGTTTCTCCACAACACGTTGTGCTGTTACACGGCCAAATTACCTCAGGCCATCCCCTTAGATCACGAAGCCCATTGGGAAGTGGCTTTGGTAGAAATGATTCACATTACCCAAGTCCTCAATGTCCTTTTCAATCAAAATTTTCTTACGGTGGAAATTCATGACGAACAATTGCAACAAGAGTTGGATAAGATTGGCACATATAGCAATAAAACCTATAATGACAAAACTCGAACGTGGACCTACAACTTGGTGATTCCCTCAGGCTATTATTTTAGCGGTCAACATTTGGTCAGCACCATAGCCACCAGGTTTAAAGGCGTGTTTCATAGAGCTTTGGAGCTTGTCAATAAAAAGGTCACCCTGGAGTACCACAAAATAGCTCGTCGCTTTCTGATGAAATTTTCTGATGGGGGCAAATTCATGTCTTTCTTATTTTGTCCTGAATTGTTTGACATGTTGGGCGGAGACATGGAGATGAGAAAGAAAGTAGAACAAAAAGGACAACCCGAATTACCAGTCATTTACGACAACGAGTCTTTTGCCAAGTATTTTCGTACCCCGGTAGAACTGAACCAAGGACTGAATTTGATGTTTGTGTATTCCGATGTGGTGGAATACAACGTGGTGGGACACACCTCCGTGCCGTTACTGCGTGTCATTCCTTTCAAAGTGGATTCTGCCGCAAACGCTGACGAGGAAGGTGGAAACACTTACCACGTTCACCGCGAATTTGTCCATCCTCACTATTTGCCTGTCAACAAGTCGTATTTGGACACGGTCAACATTACTATAAAAGGAGATTTGGGACAAAATATTTCATTCACCAAAGGAAAAGTCACGGTGAAACTCCAATTTCGAAAACGGTTTTCTCACGACTCGTAAGTAAGTCATGTATTCAGTGTACCGAGGGGTGGCTCGACAGCGAGGACACGGTTTAGGAGATATGTTGAAATCGGCCTTTCGTTCGGTGGCTCCGGTGTTGAAACCGATGGTGACACGCGGATTGCACGCCTTGAAAGATGCGGCACTGACGCAAGGCAAAGAATTTCTCCAAAATGTCATCATCGAGAAACAAAACCCTAAAGAAGCCTTCATGAGGGCAGGCAAAAATGTCTTGCTACAAACGGGCAAAGACATTTTGGGCCGACGAGACACACCTATAAATGCCCTGCACGCTACCGAGTCAGGCATTCAGCAAGGACAAGGCAGAAAGAGACGACGAAGAAGAAAACACCCTTTCACCAGACTTCAAGCTAGAAAGGCCAAGAAAAGAAGAACCGTTCGAGACTTAGACGTTTTCGATTATTGAGACACAGAAAAAAATGATGCACCGAGAATCTTGCGCTTGTTCCAAGACGGAACTGGATCTGTTTGCCATGCCCCCTATCATGATGACAATGCAAGAATCTCAGTGGGTCGAATTTCATCCCGTCTCCTCTTTGACGGAATCAGCTCCCATCGAGTTTGAAATCAAAGGACAACCCGAAGATTACATCGATCTGAATAGCAGTTACCTGTATTTGAAAGTGAAAGTGAGCAAAACGGACAACACTAATCCTGCAGACGTTGCTAGAGTAGCTCCTGTCAACAATTTCATGCATTCCTTGTTCAGCGAAGTGGACTTGTACTTGAATAACAAACTGGTCAGCAGCAGCATGGATACTTACCCTTATCGCGCCTACCTGGAAAATCTCTTGACGTACGGAAAAGAAGCCAAGAACACTCATCTGGATGCTTGCATAGTATGGAAACCTGACACGGCAGGTATAGACAAGTTTAACGACCTAACTATTGCAGCAGAAGATGACAATCCTCACAATGCGGGATATATGGCTCGACGACAGAAAATTCTGCAAGGGCGAAGTTTAGAACTGATGGATCGTTTGCATTTGGACATGTGGTTACAAGAAAAGTATTTGCTGAACGGGGTGGATATCCGTCTGAGACTGAATCGTAGCAGTGCCGCTTTCCATTTGATGGCCCATGCCAATGAATACAAAACTATCATTCAAGAAGCCCGACTTTACGTGCGTCGTGTGGAAGTGTTACCTAAAGTGGGAAACGACGTAAGTCAGACGTTAAGCAGAACGACCGCCAAGTATCCGAGACGACGTGTGGAAGTGAAAACGTTCACAATTCCCACTGGACAGCGATCTATGATCGAGGATCATCTGTTCCAAGGACAGTTACCCAAACGTTTGATTGTTGGTATCGTCAGGAATTCAGCCTTCAATGGAGTCCACGATCAAAATCCTTTTGAGTTTCAACATTACAATGTGTCCAAGATCGAAGTCAGTCGCGACGGCAAGACCTTGTGTACCCGACCTTTCGAGCCTAACTTTGGTGCTGCAAAGAATTATTTGAGATCGTACTTGTCCCTGTACGAAGCCACCGGACAGTTAGGAACCAACACCAGTCACGGCATTACGTACGAGGATTATGTAGGAGGCTATGCTTTGTGGGCTTTCGATTTCACTCCTGACCAAGACAGCGATGAGGGACATTTCCACCCTATAAAATCTGGCCAGATTCGTGTGGAAATTCAGTTTTCGAGTGCTCTACCAGAGACGGTGAACGTCCTCCTGTATGCAGAATTCGATAATACGATAGAAATCAACAGTTTGAGAGAAGTCATTCTAGACTATTAGAAGCCATGGAAGACTGTTATCCCTCTTTACCTAGTGGAGAAACTTTGGAGATAGAATGTGAGGAAACTGTGGAAAAAGAAGAAGTGATCATGATGAAGTCAAGATGGCCAGAACAAGAAGCCCATTTAGTCTCCTGTTTTGCCAAACACTTAGTCGAAAAAATGACGGAATTGATCAAGAAAAATTGCTATGGATGTCAAAACGATCATCCCAGTCAAATTCAACACGATAAATGCCTGATGCTGAGTCAAGAAGAAAAATTGGACGAGTATCTGGACGAAGTTTGGAGTCTCATCTCGGACAAAGACGTGTTGCATCAGTGGTATAAAGACTTGCGTGAACATTCTTGTCCACCATTAACCACTCAAGAGATCCATCGTATCGAAGCTCTCCTGAATCAGAGTGAGGAGACGAAACGAAGAAACGTTTATTTGTCAGACATTTTCAAGCAAAAAGTCAGGATCGAATTGACGACGTATTATTACCTGTGAAGAAGAAAAAAACATGGATACCTGGGAACTTTATTACCTTTTGAACCACAGTTCGTATACGGCTTCTTGGAATCCTGTCGTCTGTGCTAAAGATGAACTCCCTCATCGCAAACCTAAAGACCATCAAGCTTACGTGATCAACACGGACGACAGTCATCTCCCAGGAACCCACTGGGTAGCCGTCTACTTTCCTCAAGAAGGATGTGTGGAATATTTCGATTCGTACGGATTGCCCCCTTTGGAAGACGATATCATTGACTTTATGAGAAGAAATGCTCAGACTACCCGATTCAATAACGTGAAATTACAAGGCACAGATTCCTTGGTGTGTGGACAGTACTGTGTGTATTTTCTGCATCATCGCAGCCTGGGCTATTCCTTAGAACATTTAGTGACTCATTTTGATCCTCGTTCTTCTTCTAGAAATGATGTGAAAGTAGATCGATGGTTTTGTGACCATTATGCTTATCTTTTGTCTCAAGCTAGGAAACGTAGTGTCCATCAATGGCCTAATGATTTCCAACAGTGGAAATCACAATTTCATTCACAACGTTGTCAGCCCTGTTTAAAGTAGATTGTAAATTGAGAAAAAATGTTTGTGATTTGAAAAAAATGTTTGATGTTATATTGTTGGATTATTGTTAAAAATGTTAGAGTTGTTGTTTAGTGTTAAGTGATTTTTGAATAAAAAATGTTGTGTTTTGAAAAAAATGCCTTTGTCTTTTGTTTAGCTATAAGAATGTTTGATTGATGCTCTTTCATTTCTTACTATCCCTCTCATGACACTCACTGAACGTTGCGGCTCGAAAACCGTGTGGGGGATGTTTTCCTTCACGTCCGCGCTTTGACTTTAAGAACTGGGGTTGTTTCCAGTCTAACCATCCATTGTCGACTCATCCTCCTACGAAGATGTGCTCCAAACTAGCTAAGCTCAACGAAGCCTACGTGAATTTGCATAGGGTCAGACACAGTCTGATACCGAAGCCAGAAGAAATAGAGAATGTGAGAATGTTAAAAGTCACTGAAGACCTGATAGAAGAACTCTTCAGAGAAGAAATGAACAGGGAGAAAGAAGAATGGACAGAGAAGTACAGACTTCAGAGACAGCAGCAACAGCAGCAACAACAACAACAGCAGCAGCAACAACCTGAACCTGACAGAGGCTTTGTCGATTGTCGTATCGACACCAAAGAGTTCTTCTTCTCTTTCCGAAGAAGCAGACCTATCGCCAGAAAGTCTATCCTCAGAGGACATCGCATTCTTAGAAACTAAAAAAAGATTGCCATAGCAAACAAAAAAAAAACAGCCCTTTTCAGGGCTACCCAATACTCTAGAAAAGAAATAACGATAAATTTGCCAATGTGTGTAGGTAGAGTAGTGTGAATATAAACACTAACTCTTTTTTAAAAAATGTGAGGGTATGTGTTTGTGTGTTTGTAAGTGCTCACGTACGTTGGTATGGATAGTAGATTAAAATGATGTTTGTTTTTTTGGCTGTTAGAGGTGTAGATTTGGGGTTAGATTGAATTGCTTTGCGTATGTAGATAGTCTATTGAAGTGATTAATGAAAAATTTTTAGAATAGGAATGGGTAGCATAAAAAAGAGAGTGAGTGTTTCTTTTAGGTCCGCGCGTTGTTTTTGGTCATGATCTAGGTAAGATCAATTTAGTTTCAGGGGGATGTTTTCCTTCACGTCCGCGCTTTTAGTATAAATGAAAAACTAATAGTCAGTTGGGCTACCCATCGTCGACCTGTTAACAGCAAGACAATGAATACAAGGATTGTGAAACTGCTAGAACTCCAGATGCACCTGGAATATGCCAGGCGCATGGTAAATGAACTATCAGCGGAGGCTATCGTAGAGGAAGCAAGAATAAAGAAGGAAGAGGAGGAGAGAAGAGAGAGGGAAGAGGAGGAAAAGAAAATAGGAGAGAGGATGACTTATAAGATACCAGAGACAGAGGATTGGGGTGCTGAAGCGAATCATCCCGCCTCTGCACTCTCAAGACAAAAAGTAAAAAGAGACTGGAGTCGAAGATGTGTGTGTGGCGCCAGGCCTGGAAGGTGCAACCATTAGATAGGTGCATCTGGAGTTGAAAAACAACCAACAGCCCTTTTCAGGGCTACCCCAATACTCTAGAAAAGAAATAACCATGAATTTGCCAATGTGTGTAGGTAGAGTAGTGTGAATATAAACACTAACTCTTTTTTCATAGTGCGAGTGTATGTGTTTGTGTGTTTGTGATTGTGTTTGTAACTGCTATCGTAAGTTTGTGTGAATAGTAGATTATGGATTTCTTTACTGTTTCTTAGCGTATGTGGAGAGTATAGTTAGGGTTTTATTATATGAAATGAGAAAAGTGGGGATGTTTTCCTTCACGTCCGCGCGTTGTTTGGTCATGATCTAGATAAGATCAATTTTTATGTCTTGGGGGATGTTTTCCATCACGTCCGCGCTTTTCGTATAAGAACCCACAGTATTCGTCGTTCAAACCATTCTGCAAAGAATAAAAAAGAAGATGGCTTCGAACCACCTTGACAAAATGGAAAAATTGCAAAACGTCCTGGACAATTTAGGAATGATGGAGCAAATGTTGGTTAACCTAAACGAGGATCACTATTCTTATAGTCCCCATCGAGTGAAGATGGAGATAAACAACTCACGAAAAATGAAGGTAATCATCAGTGATCTGTTGAAAGAAATAAAGGAGGAGAAGGAGGATGAAGAGGAAAGGATAAGGATGAGAGCATGGAACGAAAAAATTGAAAAAGAAGAAGAAAATGAGAAGAGGAAGAAAGAAGAGGAGGAAAAGAAAGAAGAGGAGGAGAAAAGAAAGAAAGAAAAGAAGAGAAAAAGTGTAGGACAGAAAATAAGAAGCTGGTGGAGAAATAGAAGAAATTAGAAGAAGAAAACCAAAGGCCATTTTCAGGGCCACGCATATTTCTCGAAAAGAGAATGACTTTTCAATTGCCTACCCCTTTTTTTTAAAAAAAATCCCCTTGTCCCTAAACAAGCCCAAACTCTATTCCCCATGTTAAATTCCCTTTGTACGTATATTGACCCACGATATTTCGCCATGTTAATTCCCCTTGTACGTATATTGACCCACGATTTTTCGCCATGTTAATTCCCCTTGTACGTATATTGACCCACGATTTTTCGCCATGTTAATTCCCCTTGTACGTATATTGACCCACGATTTTTCGCCATGTTAAATTTCCATTGTACGTATATTGACCCAGGGGTGTTTTTAATGCTAATTCCCATTGTACGTATAGTATCCCACTTCACTACTACCATTGCTCAAGACCAACCTAAAGGGCGGAAGATAGTTTCAGTGTTATGTCCCATGCGGGACGAAGAGGACTAACTAACTATATCATAAATTTTCACCATTTTTAAAAATAAGACTCGGATGAATATTGGCCTGAGGCGTTGGATGTAAATTGAAGGGTGAACCTGGGCTGAAGACAATCCGAAATATCGTGGTGTTAGCTAATGTTTAAAAAGCCGACGTTGTCAAATCCGATCAACATCGGATTAATTCGTACACGTGGAAAATGGTAGCGTATCTCAGAACGAAGGAGAAATTACATAGTTCATAATGTGATGAAACGTCGATATTATCTGGTTTTGATGGAACACAACGATGTTTAGGACCAATATCTTTCCAGATTCAGTATTATTCATATGATTTGGCATATACGACTTTTGCCCCTCTAATGTCAGCATTGGGGCTTTAAAATAATTTGTCTTGAAAGTGCATGTATGTCTTTAACGTTTTGTCACTGACTGGAAAAAGACCCGAGTTCATGGAAATCAACAGCACGGTTGTTTCACTACTGTACGGCATGAATTCACGTTTGTTGCTAACTCGTGACCTTGAAACTTAATTAGAATGTATTACATCCACGGAATACCATACTCACATGACAATAAAGACACGGAAGCTAAGATGTTATTGTTTTGTCGGTATAAGCTTACTATACCGTATATAATGGCTTATAAATGGAGCCTAACTGCAAACTGCACAGATCCTGAACTGTCTTCGTATAATGCGCTGGCAGAGCTGGGTCGCTGGAGTTTGTTTGCCGTAATCAGTGGAACAAGCTTGAGCTTGATCTATTTATGCATTATGCGACGGCAGATCAGGGTCTATGTTGTTTGCAGGTGACCTCCACTAAGCCATCCAACTTCAAAGGTGCCGCTGACTAATTGACTAAATTATCACAAACCAACAACTTAGAAACCAACGCATCGTCTTTACTTAGATACTATATACCCGACCTGCAGTCTTTTGTTAAAAGGTAGCTGTAACTCCGCTCCTGTTAAGCTGAATAAATCGTATACATAGGTAAAATAAATACATGAACTTGTGCATACAAGCACGGTGACATGAAACGAGGAGTTAAATATAATTTGCGCACAAATTCGTCTTTGATAAGCTAAGATTACAATGTTCAGCTGAATTTAGGAACATAAATGTTTTAATTGTTAATAGAAAACAAAATGAGGAAAAGTATTAACGGTACGAATGATCTTTCATTGACAATGCCTTGAAATGTATTTGCAGTCCATAAAAACACCTTCAGAAATCACTGCCATTTTCATATTGTTTTATAATGTACGTGTTGAATTTTTTTTTGATTTTTTTTTTATAAT
Source organism: Sinohyriopsis cumingii (assembly GCA_028554795.2). Taxonomy (NCBI): domain Eukaryota; kingdom Metazoa; phylum Mollusca; class Bivalvia; order Unionida; family Unionidae; genus Sinohyriopsis; species Sinohyriopsis cumingii. The sequence continues at coordinate 122,287,428 of CM068828.1, forward strand.
TATCTTGCGATGAATTTATTATATTAATCAAGGATTAGGATTAGCCTAACATATAAGCTCATATAAACCACTCAAGAATCAACACGGAGATGCCAATTTACGTGTCAGAGAAGTCATTAACAACAGTTTGTAGTGCAGTTTGTGTGGAAAGTTTCGCTGGAAATTAAATGTCGCTAAAGTAATCAGTTATCTATATCTTTTTTTTGGAGGGGGAGGGGCCACCAGACTGATGCCTCCCACCCCAAATTTCCAAAAAAAATGAAAAGTGTTGTTATATGTTTGTGTATCCCCCAAAGGTATGTATCTTTGTATATTTTATTATAAGATTTTGATAAAAAATTTTCAAATTTAGAATTTTTGATGGGGTATTTGTATCCCTAGTGTGAACTATAGGGTTTTTCATCCGACTCTGGGTTTCAGTTCCCAATGTCGGTGTTCCTTCCCTTTTTGTTTGGTGATCTTTGCCAGAGATCTTCTTAGTCTCGTGTATGCTATGTGTGTTTGCTATAGTGTGTGCGTGCTATATATTTCTATGTTGAGACGGCAGACATTGTCAAAATATTCCCAGTTGTCTTATCATATAGTTATTGTTTTAGCTACTTGGAAATTATTTCCAAATTATTGAGGTTTGTTTGGATTTTTAAAAGTTTGATATAATTTACAGAGAAAGTTTGAATTTTGTCGAGAAAACGGTGTAATATATAGTTTTAAAAAGAAACTTCTTGTTTTAGATGAGTGATAATTGTGTGTCGTTTTCTCGCTATAGCTTAGACTGAGAGGGATCCACATTTTTCTTTATTTGTTAATGTTTCTCCTTTTGCAGAATATAGTCTTCTCCTTTATTTATAGAAAGGTTATAAAATTTCCAAAAGTATATTTTTATTTTTCTTCTCGTTATGGTGTTAGTCCCTACAGGTTAGTATGGGTAGGTTCTTATTTATTGTGAGTTTTTTTACTCCCCTTGTTATTTGTTCTGTTTGTCTATTTCCACCGTATGGGTTTTTCTGTTGCTCTTTCGCAGGTCTGTTCACTTCATGTAGCGCCTTGTGACATAGCCCTGCGACGTCTGTGCAACTTACTTCACCCATATGGTGGTTCCGTGTTACCCTTAATCTATGTTATTTAGTGGAGACAGAAGAGAAAAAACAAAGAAAAAAAAATTCTATTACACTGGACAACAAATTTTTACAAAAGTCATGTTACTGAAATAAAATTAGTCAATTCTTATCAATTTTTATGTGCTGAACACGAATATGACAGTCAAATTGCAAAATTGGCTCTAGTTTTTTTGTAATCTGCAAGAAATTAATGTTTACATAACGAAATGCATTCCAATAGTAAAAGGTCAACTGTAATAGCCTACCTATAAAAAATCAAGTCATTGACTACATCTTAGATTTCTTCGCCTGTCTCTTGTACAGCTTTTCGGGAGCATCTCTGAGGAGTGTCCAGCAGTAGTCAGCCAGCATTGTAGTGGACCATTTTCCCTGGTATCTTTGTTCCATTGTTGCGATATCTTGATGAAAACGTTCGCCGTGTTCATCACTAACAATACCACAGTTGCTAGGAAAGAAATCCAACTGGGAATGAAGGAAGTGAATCTTTAGAGACATATTGCAGCCAAGTTTCTTATACTTCATCAACATGTCTTCTACTAGTTCCTTATAGTTTTCTGCCCTAACATTTCCGAGGAAGTTTGTAGAAACTAGGCGAAAAGCATTCCATGCTTGTTTCGCGTCACCTTCCAGCAAGTTGTTGAACCGGTCATCTTTGAAAAGCTCTCGAATCTGAGGACCCACAAAAACTCCCTCTTTAATCTTTGCTTCGCTGAGTCGAGGGAATTTTTCATGCAGGTATCGGAATGCTGGCAAAGTCCGGTCAATGGCTTTCACGAAGTTCTTCATCAAACCTAGTTTGATGTGAAGGGGTGGTAGCAAGATTTTCTGAGCCTCAACCAGAGCTGGGTGTTGGATATTCTTCTCTCCAATGGCTACATTCTGCCTGTGAGTCCATTCCTTCCTCATGTAGTGCATTTCCCTTGCTCGGCTATCCCACTCGCATAAGAAACACATGTATTTTGTATATCCTTGCTGCAGTCCCATTAAAAGGGCAACTACCTTCAAATCACCACAGAGGTGCCAGCTGTACTTGTTATACTCAATGGAATTCAGTAGCTGCCTTAAGTTATCGTATGTCTCTTTCATGTGGACAGCATACGCTACTGGAATAGATGGAAGAATGTTTCCATTGTGCAAAAGCACAGCCTTGAGACTCAGTTTCGAAGAGTCCACAAATAGTCTCCATTCTTGTGGGTCATGAGTGATTTTTAAAGCATTCATGAGGCCCTCAATATCGGAACAGAATATCAGATTACTTTCCTTTCTGAAGAAAGGCTCCAATTGCTGGTGGCGCTTTCGATATGCAGTAATTGTGACATCTTCTTCTAGAAGATTCCATTGTTGGAGTCTCGATCCTAGCAATTCTGCCTTGTTCTTTGATAAGTCCAAATCACGAATCAGGTCATTTAGTTCTTCCTGTGTTATTCTGTGTGGGGTTGATGATGCACCACAGTGAAAATCTGGATCACTGCATGCTGATGGACCAGGAGAAGAACAAGTCAACTCACCTTTGTCTTCGTCAGATGAATCAAGAGAATATTCTGCTGGAGGTTCTGGAATAGGAAGTCCCTCACCATGTGGAACTGGTCTCAATGCAGACGGAATGTTTGGGTAGACTATTCTCGACTTCTTTCGCTTCGTTATTCCGCCGGAAAGAGGAGGAACCAAGCAGAAGTAACAGTCATTTAGGTGGTTGCTTGGCTCTCTCCACACCATTGGGACTGCAAACGGCATTGATGACCTTTTGCAATTCAACCACTGTGAAAGCTGTCTTGTACATGTAGCACAGCATATATGTGGAGCCCAAGGCTTGTCTTGGTCACCAACCTTGCATCCGAAGTAAAGATGATATGCCTTCTTCACTTGAGAATTGATACTTTTCTTCTGGTTGGCAAATGTCACTTCCCCACAAATATAGCAAAAATTGTCCGCGGTATTAACACACTTTCGAGGCATTACTGTTCTTTATTGTACGTAAATGGATAAAATAATAAGTTTTATGTAACAGTAGCTTGAACTGTCTCGCACAACGTCTAAAATATTTTAAATGCTGAACCTATCTGATTGGGCTTTATATAGTACACTGCTTACGTCAGCTTCAGCAGCCGCCTGGCATTAGTATAATAGGCCTACACATGTATAGTACACTGCTGACGTCAACTTACTTCAGCAGCCGCATGGCATTAGTATTGCATTGCATCAGAAAATGATGCAATCAACTGTGGATGATGTGAGCATGATGGTATTATGCAATGTTACATCATTATTCCGGATGTTGCTGCAGTCCTACTGGAGAAATTTACACAGTGAAACATAGAAAATGAGGTATATGAATATCTTCAAAACGAGAGCCAATACAAATTTTTCACGGTTATATTCGTGTTCGGCACACCAAAATACTACAGATTAGGGCCTTTTCAAGTCAGTAATGATTTCACTGTTGACCAGTGTTATTATTCAGTTCTATATTTGAGTTTCATTTTTTTATACTATGAGGAGAGAGATTTGGGGGCTGGGCTCCAGCTTGCTTTTGTGTTACTCACCCCTAGCGGGCGGTATTACCGAAAATCCTCTCTCATCTCTCCCTCCGTATCGATGCTTCACCTTATATAAAAAGTCCTTAAGACAAAAAAAGTTTTTAATAGTATTCATTATTTGATAATTTTTATCACCTGGCATTTTTGTTATTATATAATTAATTATTTTTAAAACCACTTTATTTTCATAATCCACATCTATATATAATATATTGTTCCTCTGATATTTGTATTTTTTTTTTTTACATATTTCCATAATCAGTAGTGTCCGATTATTTTTTGTTTTATCGCATTAGGCAATCGTATGTAGTTTGGTAAAATTTGCCGTTTTGCTTAAAGGGCATTTCGGTATTATCCTAATCATACGACGTTTAACAGCTTCTTCGCCTGTAAGCCAGACATTGTGTAAATATTTAAAAATTATACTTTGTGTTTTTACAGATCTTATTTTCCCCCCAGTTTTTCCAAGTTCTTGCCCAGTTAACCCCCAGTTGTCTTGTTCTACTCTACATCTTATTGTTTTAGTTACATCTTCTCTGGTCCAGTCATAACTCTTTTTACTATCTATTTGCCATAACTCTGTCATATCCCTATATTTTAATAGTATATCTTTTATATATCTAAATTTACGTGGAGCTTCAAGCTTTTTTATAGTGATTTTATTATTTCTGTATATCTCCGGTCGGCTTCCCATAGTGAAGCCGAACCAATATATGTACAGTGCCTCCCACGCCGTAACAGGCTTAGGTCGCACTTTTTTTAAACCTATTTATTATACTGGTTAATTTCAGTAGGGAGCTTGGCAGGACCAATCTCCCTCTACTTTTTGCTCTATATAGAGAGTCTCTTTTTTGATATAGTGCAATTTATAGTTCCATATATATTATTATAATTTCATTATCAAGTTTGTTAAGAATTGTATTATCCATGTCGATAGATTAAATTATATAATTGATATTTGAATATAAATAGTTTTTGGCCACTTGGGCCCGCTCCATGATGCATAGTGGTGCTATGGCCCAGATTTTCGCATTTTCTCTTATTTTGTTGATTATATGTTTGCAGTTTTCTATCGTTTCTTTTTTTCCAAAATACACCCCTAGAGATTTCGCCTAGTCTCTCAGTAGGTGAGGAGGTAAACCCTGGTGGTTGCCTCTCCAGTTGCCTATTTTAAGAATTTCAGTCTTGTCGTGGTTTATTTTTGAACCTGACGCTTTACCAAAGTTTTCGAATTCTTCTTCTAGGTGTTTATAAGAATTTCCTTCTCTTATTAAGGTCGTACAATCGTCAGCATGTTAGAGCATTTTAAATTCTTTTAAATTTGGTATTTTTATACCTTGTATTCCTGGGTTGTTTCTTATATTATGACTTAGAATTTCAATTGCCATTACGTATAATAGCACTGACCGTGAGCACCCTTGCCTCACTTATCTTTGTATATCGAATTCTTTCGTGCATTTTCCATTTACTTGAACACATGAGGAAATTCCTGTGTATAGGATTTCGGTCCATTTTCATCTATATCCAAGCATGAAAGTATTATCGTCAAGGTCTCTAGCAAAAGCATAAATACTCTTCATTAAAGTCACACTTTTATCTTTAGGCGATCGCAGACTGATTTGTAAGAGGACATGGCCTCTACTAAATAATGACCACGTGAATCAGTCGGGAAGTGGTTATCTCTTGTTCGCCTAAGGATATTAATTGTTGAAGTGGAGTCAAACAAACGACGTTAGAGTTCAGTGGTGGGGTCGTTTACATTTTATAAGCATTCAAGCAACAACCAGATGTTTATTCTGCCGATATGTCCTTGAATGATTTCACAATAGTTCATCAAAGTTCCAGTTATACGTATATTTACCTATAAATACATACGTAGGTGTGTACTTAGACATATACACTAAATTCTGATTTAGAAATCACCTACATATCTCGACAATACTTTTTCGTTGCCCATTCAGTTGTTTTAAATAATGTGCTTTGTAGACAACACCCACCTGCCCAACGAGATTTTGCGGTCTTATGACCCATGATACTGCGTGTTGCAGCATGACGATTTGAAATTTAGGTATACCTATTCTAAAGACGAATCAGCTACATTCACTCATACTTACCTTTCTATCTATCCGCCTCCTTTGCATATTTTATATTATTCGTCTTTCGGTCTAGACTTCTTGTTGATGAAGACCACTTTAAATGATTCCATGAGTGGTCGTTATATACATGTTTGACTCTATGTACCTACCAACCTAGCTACCTGGATTGTTCTTGTTGTTGTATGGTTTAACTCCATTTTTCAGTACATGATAGGCTATACATGGCGGCCAGTATAAATGGTGGAGGAAGAACGCCGGAGAACCCCGGAAAGAACCACCGACCCACGAGATGATACCGGCAAGCTTTCTCACATACCCACATTGGCCGAATCCGCAGACATATGTGGGATGGCAGTGATCCGTAATGATAAGCCCTCGAGACCACTCGGCCACTCCGGGCCCCAGCTAATTAGATACATATTAATCCAAGATCTGTAAAAGTAACATCCAAAAGTGAAGAAGGTATTTTCAGTCATTCTTTATGTGATTGTCGGTGATGATGTTCTAAATGGGATTGTCAAGGTCGCCTGGTGTTTTGCATACCAGAACCGCGATTTGAAGAGTCAAGACCAGACCACAGTGGGACGGCCACAGTCAATGGACAAGACACTTAACTAATTATATATTGGCGCAGTATAACCCATCTTATACGTATGTGCCATTAAACATAAAAAGACACCGTCCTGTTGTAAATGGGCCAGTAATAAGTGACGGTCCTGGAATTCCCAGAAGGAGGAAGCTAAGAGTAACTTAAAAGGCAGCTGCTCGTGTCTTTCCTCCAGATTTCATGGCTCTTCGCCTGTATCTGTCAGAGCTTTTTTAAATAATTCTTCACTATTTACGTAACTACAGCCTTATATAATTTGTTTTCAGGCTTTATCTTTTATTTTCACACAATTTCAGTTTCTACTGTAAAGGTTACAGTTTGTGATAATGAGAAACTAATGACTTCATTTTCTTACAGCGACATAGATTGAGGGAGAGTGAGAATAACAAATCATCTCTCCATTGATTATAAATACCATATTATTATCAAGAAATTCTCGTGAAAGTTTGGCACTAACTTAATGAGTTCACATTCACGGTAGAAGATACCAATAATACCATTGCCTCTTGTTTCTTTATGCACATTCGTCTTGAATTTGAATACTTGATTTGAAAGAAAAAAATGCACAGATTGAGTTCGCAACATACTGATAGTTATTGTGTTAATGGTTTGGACTCTTCTGTTTTGCTGCTTCAAGTAGTATGATCAATTATGTTGATCATATGTCATTGTCTCTTAAAAACGATCAGAAAGACGCAGCGTACGAAGCTTTTAAATGAACAGAAAAATAAAAGGGCCTCAAAATACACGCATGATTTTACTGTTGAGCATTTATTCATTCTATACATATAAATATATTAATTATTTATTTGCTTTCCAGATTAATAATAAATCTTGCGACTCACTCATTTAAATCAACGAATTATGCAGTAATAATTCTGTTAGCCATTTTAAATCATTTGGGACGTGACTTTTTGCCGTTGAATTTCGTAAATAAATACAAACCAAAGGGTATTTTGGTGGCTTGACTTGAACTGATTCCACAAAAAAGCGAGTAATCTTCTTAACGGCATTGGTTGGTCTGAACATGCCAACAAAACTAGAAAACCAAATGATTGCGTACGGATCCGGGAAATCGATTGAAAGAAATGTAATTATGTTTGTGACCTTGAAACTGATACCATTAAAAAAAGAATATATGAATGCCTAGGTAAGCCAATTTTTTTAAAAATTAAGAAGAGTGTGATCAATAGAGAACCATGTAAGCCAGTGGATTAGGTTCGTTATATCACCCTATATGTTTGCATTGTTAATTTTGTGCCATTGTGAAGTAAGTAGATTTAGTACATTGTCTTTTACGGTTACAAACGTTTAGTCATATTAATTTGTTGAATACTATTTGGCACTGGTTATTTTGATTCAGAGAGAAGACCATCCTAAATGCGTGTTCCCAGTTCGTAACGACATTCCAAGTAATCACTGACAAGAATATTAAAATACACTGAGCTTCAATTTTTGTGAGAGGACCTTGAACTCCATATGTGCTCCCGGCGACTCTTGTTCGCAAGTTTCTCGCATCACACCAAATATTGACAAGCGCCGTTAACTCGTTGGACCCACCGCGCTAGCTAAGGGACTAAATGGGAAACAGTCGTTAGCCCCCATACAAACCATGGCACAAAATATAAGTTTATCATTCCATTTAGAGTGACAGACCCACATGGTACTCCTGAATTGTTAAGATACCTCTTGGAACAAATGCTAATCCATGGCTCGAACTAGGCGGCACTGTCTGTGCACGTAGTGTGGTGCACATGATTATAAATAAGGACAAGGGAGGACAATGAAGTCGTGTAGCATGTGTGGGGTTGGTATGAAGTCGGTTTTGGAGTTCATGCTTAGAAAAAACCTTGAAGAAGAAGAAAGTAGAGAAAATGGCATATTTACGGATGTTTGATGAGCCTTTACACAAGACGACACCCATTTAAAGATAAACACCAACTTACGACACTTCTGCTTAATATTACACATTCAAGGAGCAAATATCACAAAGTGAATATGTCGATGCTGAACACACTGCAGGTTGGTAGCTCTTTAGTCAGTTCCATCCCAACAACATCCAAGAGGCAGTGTTAGGACTTCGTGACAACAACGGACGGATACAAAATGGGATATTACTGATACCTATGTTGATCTTCCGCCTGATAGCGCTGCATGTTTAAAGTGCACCCCGGCACGAAGTGTCGTGCGAATGATAAGTCAGCCGTTGTTCTCGAGCATCTTAAAAAGACTGAGGTTAAGATGACAGACAGAAAATGGATAAGAGAGTTCCCAGACTTTCAAAAATGTGTGGTGCTGTTTACACAAAACCCAAAGGGAGCTATCTCCAAACTTTGTAGAGGTTGTCAGAGAGGCTGATGACTTAATATGGCTGAAGATCCGTGACACCCTCGTGTCTGACTCTTGTACAGTCGTCATATGTTCAAAGGAAAAGCAGGGGTCACCACCTGAACAATCGAGAAAGGAAAAACAAGAAGGTAGCAGAGACTAACCATGTGTCTTCTTTCAGCTGACGCTCACATGCGCCTTGGGATCACCAGGAATTTTGACCCTATCGCTTAATGCTCTTGAGAGGCACTGCCTAACGGTCAGCCCCAACTTTACAATGGAACGTCTGTGGGTGCTTGTCCGTCCCTGCAACTCTCCTCCTGCAGAGGACAACAAACCATGAGAGATGTGTTGGGCTAACATTAAGGTTTAGCTACGTAATAGCCCTTACCTGTTGTTGTCTTAAATATTCTTCGGAATGTTGTCCGCCAGTGGGAGTCAGAACTCCGCAGCACACACATTAAGACGCTATATGCACTCCTCCTCCTGCATACTAGTCCCGCGTGGTTGTTAAAGAAGGACATTAAGGTTTTCCAAAAGCTTCATGCCAACAAGCCTGTCTAGGCAGAGACTCCACCACCAAAGATAGTGGAAAATGACTTCATTCCATAACGCCGAAGAGACATTTATTTCCGTAGACTCTGGCAAGGACATCAGGGAAGCCATCAGTAGCGAAGAAGATAACAAATGTGTTATCTGCTTTACTGACGAGTAGCCCAAGGATTGTATCTACGATCTGTACTGTGGTCTACACAATATAAAGCCCGGCAGTTCGGGCTGCCGCAAGGACGTCGTGGATGACCTTTCCGTTGAGTTTGACAAAACATTTTCTTGCATTCACCGGACCAGGCATGGGTACATTGTAGGCAACTAGTCGGACTGTTGCAAGAGAAAGGAGCTTCCGCTGATCATAGGATGTATCGGAAGCTCTCCAACAATGCGACACCCTCGGCAAAGTTCTCACACTAAGATAAAACATGGTTAACCTTTGCAGCCACTACCGATAGGATCTGCACTGTGGAAGTCGCCGTCCCCCATACTGATATGATGGCCAAGCTGCCGTCTTTGCCTACGCTATCGATTGTTTGACTGTCAGCGGGGGCCCAATCTGGTAGATGTTCAAAACTCCAATCACAGTCTCTTTCCTTCAAGGAGTGACTTTGTTTCTGGTACCGTCCTCGTGTACTTCGCGGACCGGGAAATTGTCATCATGGTTCCCGGAGAGCTGATCTGCCAATAGTCTGTATCCACACCGCCGGCAGGTTTCAGTCACACCTGAGTGGCAGTGAGATCAACGGGTGCGATCTGTAGGATGAGTTCCAGTGCGTTGAAATGAAACAACAAGCAGACCGAATAGAACGACACCGCTTTCTTTCCTCACATAGTGTTTAGCAAATTCGCTATTGCCTGAGTTCTCACGTGCTGACGTTTATTAGTAGCACAATTATGTTGACGTTTACAGGAGGCGCAACAACACCAAGTCCCCTTATTAAGACATCTAAACCTGACCACTCCGCTCCCTCTCCCCGCCCCCCGTACTGCAAACGAAACAACATTGGTAGAGAAGTAGCTGGAGAGGCTGTTCTGCACGCTGGAAACCCTCACAGAAAATACTTTTGGGACGCTGCCTGAGATCATTGGCAATATTGTATCATTTTTTCCAAAAACTGTCAGCAGTGTCGTTGGCTTGATGATCGCGCATGTGTTTGGGCACATCGTCGCGATTGTAATCGCGATTTTTGTCAACATCCCTTCTCACATAACCATGTGGAAAAGCAGCGCGACAGGATGTTCGTCGTTCAAACGCAAATAAACAAGATGATACGGAGCCCCAATACAATAGCAGCCACAATTGTTGATACTTTGTTGACATTGTGGTCTTTGGCTCCTTTTTGCACAGATGCTGCCTTCACTTTTACTGGTCCACAATTGTATCCTTGTTCCAATAGACACATCCTACGAAAGGGGTAGGTGGGTGGGGTGATCAACACTGATCTCCTCGTTTTCTTGTGGGGTAAACAAGGACCACGTGGTTAAGTCTGTCAAACCTGGAAATAAGTTAGCTACCTTTCAAGAAACCCAATAACTTTATATCAAGAACTCGTGTCAGTATTGAATCACGTGATGTTTATCTGAACTGTATTAGATCTCAGCCTTGGAACTTTGTGAATGAAATCGACATACGCACTAAACATACTCATCTCTAAGTTGTCAACTTCGATGTTATAATATTAACGTTATAAATAATTAATGACACATACAACAATTATTATGACAAAAATTCACATCATATAGATATAGATAACACATCGCCTCATAAAGAAAATACTACTGCATTAAACCTTTCTTTAGCCCTTTTATCAAACATACTCTAGTTGACCTGGATGGGGAGGGTGTTTATTAATGTCTTAAATTAAACATATTGTTCATATAAATGAATATATTTAAACTGCTGAAAGAGTAAATTTGAGCAGAAACTGTGATTAGAAATGTATCGATCGCGACTTACCCTGAAATCTGTATTAAATAGTTCATGCTGTAATGTCACGAGTGATCGCCGGTTTTGTAATGACAACTGCAGTGTCGTCGAGTTCAATCTCGCACATCGTTAAATACTGATAAAATCTTCTGGAATCTTCCTTTTTATATGAATTTGTCACAACCAGAAATATGTTTTATATATTTTCTAATGGCAGAGTATAAACGGACAAGTAATGATAGATATGTTGTATATTAGCCCTCAGTTTCTCAGTTTATGTCGCTAGTTGTAGTGTATCGGCACCATCAGACCTGTTCGGCATCCCGGACAAGCAATTATTGGTTAAAAGTACCTCACATGACTATTTTCCGAGTAGGATAAATATGAGTGAAATTCGAGGAACGGCAGATAGCTGTCAATATTATCGTCTCTAACTACGTATATCCACAAATAAAAAGGAACACTCTACTGAGGTAGTGATAGTTACAAATTTACTGAAAAACATTTAGACACTTATAGATACCTATAAAAGTAAAACAAGTCAACGAATTTTAATTTATTTATTATCAAACATAGAATGGAATTACACATATATAGTACAAAAATAGAAATCAATTCAATTCAGTCAAATTCAATGCATTGCTATTGATTCAGATTTAAAACAAAAGTAATATTGTGCCATACTAAATAAGCAGCTGTCTCCCGCCACGCAAAGAATTTAAGGCTAACTTTCAAGATACTTACTCCGTGGGTCATCCATTTCTTGCTGAATAATTACGTTCAGGTCATAAACTAGCATTTGTGTATTACATAATATTGCACGTAATCAAACACATACATTCATATTTTCGTCATATTCTCATCTATTAAGCATCTTATCACAATTTCATACAGTCAAAAAAGTCCTGACTTAGAGCGTTTCTTTAAATTTATTATTCCATTTACACATACTCCGCCACAATCTGTTACACACACATAAAATTAATATTGCATAGGAATGTGAATGATACAACATGTAAACAGAACAATGCAATACAGTACTTCTATACACATGAAAGCGCGTCTGCAATCAACGTTTCCTTTCCCTTGATGTGCCTAACATCAACATTGTATGACTGCTATATCAAACTCCATCTTAAACATCTTTGATTCATGTTTTTCTTTTCTTAATTTTATTATTGAAATAAGGGAGATGTGAACATAAAACACAACAATCGCAGAAGGCCGACACTAACATTCCCTTCAAAGTTTTGTAATGCCAATGTTAAAGCAAAACATTCCTTCTCAATCGTTGAATACTTTATTTGATGCTTATTCAATTTTTTTGGCAAAATAGCACACTGGATTAGCCACAACATTGCTGTGTTGCTGTAGCAATATTCCACCAACCCCTACAAAACTTGCCTCTATAAACATTTAACATTATTTAATGAAATAGGAGCTGAAAGAACGGGACCTCTAAATGGTATTGTCTTGAACATATCAAAGCCTCCTGGTATTTGTCAGACGAATCAAACTTAGTCTTCTTACTTAATAGACTGGTCAGGGATTCGGCAATTATGGAAAACGTAGAGAAAAAATTTCTGGCAGCACTTATAGTAGTATCCCATTCTTTATTACTAGTGTAAGTCAATGTGCATATATTGGCTAACTCATATGTGATATAATTATATATTATATATAAAAGAATATTGTACTTCCATTCATTCAGATTAACGGAGATTAGAAAGAACAAATAAAGTATCAGAACAATCAAGGAGTTATATGATAATCCCAAATAAATCACACTGTGAAATTACGTCACAAAAAGTAGTCATGATGATATGTTATTATCAGTTGCATAAACTACATAATTAGAATAGGTGTCAAAACATGGTGCATGCTGAATACTAGGAGAGACAGTAGTTTAATTAGTCAGTAGAAAATTTAAGTTGTTTTGCACTCCATATTATATCATATTGTTTTTATACGTTTTGCTTCAAAAAATTTTTTAAACGTCATCACACTATTATACATTAATTCTGTTCTAGTTTTAGAATAATTATAATATTTTTTGTTGCATAATTAATTAATAATTTATTACTGGAATTTTGCTTTGATAAAAACCTTTAAAAGTAAATATAAAGTGAGCATATCCATGACGAGATGAACAACTTATGTTTAAATAGCTAACATCAATTAATTTTAAATTAGGTTCTTTTGGCAACATTTTCCTTCTGAAGCATAATTGTGAGATTTTCTAATGTTACGTATATTTGATTTAATTTAAATGTTTGTTTATTATTTTTAATTTTTTCCATTACATGCTATTGTCATGTAACTTTTTTACTGGAATAAAGTTAAGTTCTGACTGATTGTTTTAATTTTTTGAAGTAAACAACTAATAATAGAAACTTTGTATCTAATGCTGACCTAGTTCCTGACCTTGATTCAGAATCAGTAAGTATTGATGTAAATAAAACTTTTTTAAAATTTTTCCTCAGGGTAAGATTCATAAAGTGAACTCGAGGCCATAGGTAGAGTACATGACAAATAATATGCGTTTATTGTTACAAACTTTTGGTTTTCCCAGAAGGATGAACTCTTGACATCCATCCGATAATCTGTTTTGCGTTGTAGTTAGATTTATTTCTAATGTTTTGAGAAATAATTGTAATTCTTGCCATAACACTTGAAAAGCTAAAATGTTTTATGGTGTGACCAGTTTTGGGTTAATTATTTTATTATCTTCAATTTATTTGGATTTCAAGTTTGTTTTCCCTGGAAATCGTAGTGCTCTAAATTAATTCTTGGACAAAGACATTTATCGAAATTTACACAGAATTCAAAACCTAAAATATTATTTTCTCTGAATCAACAAAGAACTGTTGACACATCATTACGAAGCTGACCACAGCATACGTCATCGCCTTCCATTTTGGATTTCTTCTGAATTCAAAATCAAATTCATTAGGACTTTTTATTACTAGAGCTTCAATTTTTATATATGGATTATTTTTGGATTTGAGTGGTAAAACCATAACTTCATTTTCCTTATTTTTACCTTGTTTTTCTAGGGAAATAAATTATTTGTTAAATTTTATAAAGCTTTATTGGTTTCAAATTTTTCTTGTTACGTTTTGTAAGAGCCTAGATTCGTAACACCACAATTATCTTTCATAAAACAAAAATAAAATATATTTTACCCAGTATAAGCATTTCTTCAACAAGATATATTTCATATCAATTTTTTTACTGTAAATCGATGTATTATATATTTACAGATTTATTTGCTTGTTAAAGATATATTTCATTATTTTATAATAATTAAGCATTATATTTATAGGTTACTGCATTTGTATGGGAAAATATGAACGAGTTTTATGGATGGAATACTGCACGACCTACAAAAGCGCATCTTCGTCAATACAAATTGAAATCTGGAGTCATATTGTGAATGAATGTGCATTGCAACAACGTTTCCATTTGATCTGGAATGAATAGATTTTGGTATTTTTTATTTTTTTTTTCGATTCTACGAAATTTCGTGATTATGGACTGGATTTGTATGTGACAATTCCACATGAAATACATGGGATTGAAGAAGCTAGGGAGAAGCATGTTGACATCTGCAAATGTGTTTCTGTTTCTGTCATTGAATGTTTGAAATCGTAATGTGGGAAAAATATGAAGTCTTTCAATTGCAATTATCAAAAAGACGCTATGGAATTTAATGCTTATTTCATTTTGAGTGCAGTAAGGAGGATGTAATTGCACTTATCGAAATTACAGTAAAATTTATAAATGTGTAAGCAAGATTGAGAACCTATGACATGGCTCATGTAATTCGGATTTGCAGAATTAAGAAAGTACATTTTGAGGAAATTCAGGATGTAAAACTATAAGTATATTATTATTTTTGCCATTCTTATCACCAGCTAAAGAAGACAGTATATGACTTATCACTTGTATGTTATTTGTAAGGACCTGTTTGTTCTTGCGTCTGTTGTTTACTGTAGTTAGCCTAAATCCGAAACATTGTATCAACGCGGAATGTGCCAAAGCAGCTGGTATGTGGCAGTGCACGAAACATTTGTTTTAGTTCATTCAGAAACAAATTTAAACAACCACAACGTAAAGCGCCTCTCACGCAAGTGTACATGATTTGTTTACAAATCAAAAGTGCTGGCGTCTGCGTCCATTGATTGTTTACAATAGAAAGTAGTGAATGCTATATCTGTTCATTATCGGGTAATACTGGATGATTCTGGCATTGTAAAGTTAACGGTGTAAAAAATAAGCATATAATAAGTTATCACATAGAATAATACATCACGTTATATAATATATGAGCTTTGAGAAAATTGGTAAGACGAAGAAAGGAAAGCAATTAATGGAAAAATGGTTGGCAGACCGTAACAGTTTAAAGAAACAAACATTAGAAGAAAACATACAAATATAAATCTCAAGAAGCAATTGCGTCTACTCTGTCAAAGGCCATTACAAGACAATAAGAAAACTGCAAGACGAGATGCTTAAAGAACCAAGACCTGATGATTTAAACAATAGAAGAAAATAAGACCAATGAATAGCAGCAACCGTACTAATTGCCACATATACAAATTAACACAACAACCTTACTAATTGCCACATACACAATTATTAACGACAACAGAAGTTATATATACCTTAACCCTAAAAAACACGGATTTACGAGAAATGGCACGTGAGAATGATATAAATGTATTTATGAAATATAAAATATTCGTTGTGATTTGCATCACAAAAATGGGGATGGATAACTGAACCACGATTAAAGGTATGCAAACAGGAATGATTACAGTCTCTTATACAATATGGAATTTATGAAACAAAAGCAAATCATATAAGGAAAACAAAAATGATTTTCTTGAATCATTAACATACTCAAATTGAAAATGTGGCTAAACCAGAACAACAAAAAAGAGAGAAGGACAAGGTCACTGGAAATGGGGTCATAAGAGCAAACACGACAATTCTACGAATCTATTAATAATGAAATGAGTAAAGCAACGGAACCTAAAGAAAGAAATGATATAGTGGTTGATTTGTATGCTTTAGGTACTTTAACTTAAATATCAGAGTCAGATTCTAGATCTAACCCTTCTCCTTGTTTTAATGACTCTAGTATTCATTTTCACACCTTGTTTTAATGACTCTAGTATTCATTTTCACACCTTGTTTTAATGACTCTAGTATTCATTTTCACACCTGGTTTTAATGACTCTAGTATTCATTTTCACACCTGGTTTTAATGACTCTAGTATTCATTTTCACACCTTGTTTTAATGACTCTAGTATTCATTTTCACACCTTGTTTTAATGACTCTAGTATTCATTTTCACACCTTGTTTTAATGACTCTAGTATTCATTTTCACACCTGGTTTTAATGACTCTAGTATTCATTTTCACACCTTGTTTTAATGACTCTAGTATTCATTTTCACACCTTGTTTTAATGACTCTAGTATTCATTTTCACACCTGGTTTTAATGACTCTAATATTCATTTTCACACCTTGTGGTTCCATTGATGTTGAAGGTACAGTTATTGTTTCTTTATTGTTGTCCGTTTGTTGCTCACTTTTGTCTTAAGTTTGGCATTGATTTTGATAAATTATTGGAGCTAAAATAAGCTGCTTGTCTTGACATTAAACGAGTGTTACGTTATAAAATAGATAACGATTTAACTGACTTGATTACAAAGACACTCAGCACTAACGAAACTAAATCGTCGTATATCTCTGGCAATATTTAAAAATGATCGAGCTAGTGGGATATCCTCGCAATGAAAGGTGAAACAAATGCATGACGGTAAGTTGTGATAATATCAGACACTACAAAGGTCCCAATGATTCTACAATACCACCAACAGTATAGAATGTACTAAAGGTTATACTTCTAAATGCTGATATGAATACTGGTCATTAAACTGTAAATATACCAATTATTAATACACTGGAGTTTAGTTACAGGAATTTATATTAACGGAACTAGCTTTGATGTAATATTTTCATTTATCGACCGAACGCGTATATCTATATACGAGTGGTATATCATTTATACAGCATACATACTATACATATATTTTATTTATGCCACATACAAGTTTTCATTTTAGATGGGAGATAAAACTGACAACCGTAAACATTGCAGTTTAGGGGAGTAAACTCTTCCCAATCCCTCGCACGTAAGTACGCTCAAAGGAGAAGTTTTGTAGTGATTCATAATTGTCCTTACACTTCATTCATATTAATTTATATATGTTTCCTTCAGCAATATTAAATGAAATTAAAACACAAGGCTGATAGTTAACATTCAAAATTTGTTTAATAGTGTGCATACAGACATTGAATTTGCAGCGTTCGTTGTCATGAACAGTAACAGGGCGGCCATTTGCATATATGGTATCACGGTACCAATTGTTTTTCCATATACCTCAATGCTAATGTTTTGTGAAATAAATATACTTTCTGTCCTACTTGGGCATGCATGTCACACACTGTCATATAGAACAATGCTAGATTGTCAATTTGACAATGACATAACCAGGTACTCCATTGCATTTAAGAGAGATAACTCTACTGGAACTAGACAGGGGTAAGAGTTATCTAGTCACAACAAGCACATTTTCAGCCATGTGTACCCTATTTTAAAAAAATCATAAAAAATACAAAATATGATCTAGATAGAAATTAACGCAAACTCACATGTTGACAAGAGGCTCAACATTTTTTTAAGCCAAACAGAAAGTACAACTCTTACATAATGCACCAATCACAGCTAGTATTGTTCTTTAATTCTGAATACAATGTTCCATACACCTTAAGCTCCGCCCACCTGGACTTGCGCAATTGGTACCGTTATACCTATAGCAAACCTTAATTTTTCCAATAATCTGTGAAATAGTTCGGGACTGTATAAGTAACAAATATACTTAGTCTCACTTGTGAAAAACAATTTGATGAGGTACTAACCTATGTCTTATATGAATGTGTATAGAAATGTCATTGAGCTGTTTGAACTATTGTTTTCATACTTTTGCTTCACCATCAAAATCATCTTTTGAAATAAAATGAATTCTTTCAACTATGACTTGTATCTTATTCCTATCAGCACTTATTGAACTTCACATAGGTGATATGGGATAAATCACATTATGTCATATTATGTAATAACTAGGTCAAAGGTCAATGTACCAAATAGTATGTACCTGTCCTATTTCAAAATGTACAATTCACCTAAAAGAAAGGAATTTATATTTGTTTGGTAGATGCAGAACTTAACATCAGAGACAGGTGAACATGACCCAATCTTATTATAAAGTATAAGCTTTGACCATATTACACTATCTGCAGATACAAGAAGTCACTAACCACCAGTCCTCACACAAAGGTCCACCTACCCATCCTCTTTGTAACACAAATAGTAAGCTTTCCTCCTTTGTAATGTGAATAAAATTGTTTCAATAAGCCAATCAGTCACCAAATATAGTAAATCACAGCTTCTAAGTGGTTATGTTGGATTGGGGGGTGAACTTAGGGGAATAAAATACAGAAAAATGCCAAATATAAACACTAAGTATAGCACATCAAATGGAGTTAAAAACAGGAGGAAAGTGTTTATCTAAAAGGGAGAGGTAGCTTATGATATAGGAATTAAAGGAGGCAAAATCAGCAATGCTGAAAATGAGAAGTGAAAGTTTGATGACCTTACCTTGGACAAATATATGGGGCAGGGCCCAACAGGTCCAAGGACAGCCCAATGGCAACTGTGCTATAACATCCCTTACAGGTACCCAAATTTCAAGTGAAGTTGTGTTCATTTCCATCTAATATGAAAGGGTGAATAATTTAGATAATATAGATACATATAAAGTATATTTCTTCTACATAAGAATTTAATAATAATTGGCATAAGATAGAGAGAAACTTATCTCAGATCCAAACAGAACATACCTTATCAGTTTTCAAACTTGTAAACTTTACTGTGAGAAATTATTAAATTGCTTCTACTTACATTTGCATCAAGATAGAGGGCTAATATAATACTTCACAAATCTTCTCTTTATTTTCATAACCAGTTACTGAAAATGTGAGATTTTATTTCCTTGAAATGTTATGACTAGTGTAAGGGAGATAACTGAATGATATACATAAGGTGTGGTAACCTCTAATGCAGTATCCATGTAATATAGATGAGTTCATCAACAACCTGTATTAACTTCATTGCAATTAAATTATCTCAAAATACATTACTGATAAAGTGAGAACCTAACATTTAGACTCCTATATTTAGTGGAGACCCCAAGAGTCATGTAATTTTAATTTCTAAGATGACGCAGCTCTTTCATATCACATAGTTCATATTTTCTACAATGCCAGCATGTAGAGTGCAGCCTTCCATAACCACGCAGATATCATCTCATGCCAATTTGGATTCTTGCGATGAGATGCAAAGTTTCAAGAATAGTGTGGATTTGAATGGAATGAATACGCACTGTGTGACTAAAATGGTTATCATTCTGTAATGTTGGACCAAACATGGAAATTCCACAAGAGCAGCTTGACAGAAAGAAATAGGATTAATTGAAAGTCAATAGTAGATTATAATTGGGCTTATACAAGTGCCAATGGGAAATGCTGACTTAAGGAAACTGTTCTTGTTTGTTGGTATTCACTGCTACTTCAAGAAAAGGGAATGCAAGAGAACTGATCTAACTACATGAACAATTTCAAAGCAGGAAAGTGTAAAAAAAAAAGGACAATTAGAGCAGAACAATTCAAATCAAAGTGGGAAGAAATACCATATCCTTAATAAATTACCTAAAAATTACTCATGCCAGAACATCCCACATGGTACAAGTGATCTATCTACAAGTGTACTTAGAGTGTTCTCTATCCTGGTTTATGGCATGCCTTACAAGAACAAGATAGCTGTTTTTGTACACATGATTTTTCATCTTTTGCAGGTAAAATAGCCAATATTTGGCCAAAATCAATTATATTATGTTTACATAACTTATTTTGTTGCATGCATTCCAATCTAGGAGGTAACAGTACATACATAAAGGCATCAGGTAACACAAGCCTATATCTGTCATAGCTATAGTTATCAAACGTCCCCATCCAAAGCCAACTTGTGCTATTTTCTGAAGATTTCATACATTTTATTCTTAAAGAACTTTCAATATTTGACCAAAACTGTTCAGTACACATTTGTTTTCCTACATCAAACTAGTATAGTTCATAAATGCCGCCCACATGTATGCGTTTCTATGGATACACTGTGAGGCTATTCTTTCCTTTAGGTATCACGGTACCAATTGTTTTTCCATATACCTCAATGCTAATGTTTTGTGAAATAAATATACTTTCTGTCCTACTTGGGCATGCATGTCACACACTGTCATATAGAACAATGCTAGATTGTCAATTTGACAATGACATAACCAGGTACTCCATTGCATTTAAGAGAGATAACTCTACTGGAACTAGACAGGGGTAAGAGTTATCTAGTCACAACAAGCACATTTTCAGCCATGTGTACCCTATTTTAAAAAAATCATAAAAAATACAAAATATGATCTAGATAGAAATTAACGCAAACTCACATGTTGACAAGAGGCTCAACATTTTTTTAAGCCAAACAGAAAGTACAACTCTTACATAATGCACCAATCACAGCTAGTATTGTTCTTTAATTCTGAATACAATGTTCCATACACCTTAAGCTCCGCCCACCTGGACTTGCGCAATTGGTACCGTTATACCTATAGCAAACCTTAATTTTTCCAATAATCTGTGAAATAGTTCGGGACTGTATAAGTAACAAATATACTTAGTCTCACTTGTGAAAAACAATTTGATGAGGTACTAACCTATGTCTTATATGAATGTGTATAGAAATGTCATTGAGCTGTTTGAACTATTGTTTTCATACTTTTGCTTCACCATCAAAATCATCTTTTGAAATAAAATGAATTCTTTCAACTATGACTTGTATCTTATTCCTATCAGCACTTATTGAACTTCACATAGGTGATATGGGATAAATCACATTATGTCATATTATGTAATAACTAGGTCAAAGGTCAATGTACCAAATAGTATGTACCTGTCCTATTTCAAAATGTACAATTCACCTAAAAGAAAGGAATTTATATTTGTTTGGTAGATGCAGAACTTAACATCAGAGACAGGTGAACATGACCCAATCTTATTATAAAGTATAAGCTTTGACCATATTACACTATCTGCAGATACAAGAAGTCACTAACCACCAGTCCTCACACAAAGGTCCACCTACCCATCCTCTTTGTAACACAAATAGTAAGCTTTCCTCCTTTGTAATGTGAATAAAATTGTTTCAATAAGCCAATCAGTCACCAAATATAGTAAATCACAGCTTCTAAGTGGTTATGTTGGATTGGGGGGTGAACTTAGGGGAATAAAATACAGAAAAATGCCAAATATAAACACTAAGTATAGCACATCAAATGGAGTTAAAAACAGGAGGAAAGTGTTTATCTAAAAGGGAGAGGTAGCTTATGATATAGGAATTAAAGGAGGCAAAATCAGCAATGCTGAAAATGAGAAGTGAAAGTTTGATGACCTTACCTTGGACAAATATATGGGGCAGGGCCCAACAGGTCCAAGGACAGCCCAATGGCAACTGTGCTATAACATCCCTTACAGGTACCCAAATTTCAAGTGAAGTTGTGTTCATTTCCATCTAATATGAAAGGGTGAATAATTTAGATAATATAGATACATATAAAGTATATTTCTTCTACATAAGAATTTAATAATAATTGGCATAAGATAGAGAGAAACTTATCTCAGATCCAAACAGAACATACCTTATCAGTTTTCAAACTTGTAAACTTTACTGTGAGAAATTATTAAATTGCTTCTACTTACATTTGCATCAAGATAGAGGGCTAATATAATACTTCACAAATCTTCTCTTTATTTTCATAACCAGTTACTGAAAATGTGAGATTTTATTTCCTTGAAATGTTATGACTAGTGTAAGGGAGATAACTGAATGATATACATAAGGTGTGGTAACCTCTAATGCAGTATCCATGTAATATAGATGAGTTCATCAACAACCTGTATTAACTTCATTGCAATTAAATTATCTCAAAATACATTACTGATAAAGTGAGAACCTAACATTTAGACTCCTATATTTAGTGGAGACCCCAAGAGTCATGTAATTTTAATTTCTAAGATGACGCAGCTCTTTCATATCACATAGTTCATATTTTCTACAATGCCAGCATGTAGAGTGCAGCCTTCCATAACCACGCAGATATCATCTCATGCCAATTTGGATTCTTGCGATGAGATGCAAAGTTTCAAGAATAGTGTGGATTTGAATGGAATGAATACGCACTGTGTGACTAAAATGGTTATCATTCTGTAATGTTGGACCAAACATGGAAATTCCACAAGAGCAGCTTGACAGAAAGAAATAGGATTAATTGAAAGTCAATAGTAGATTATAATTGGGCTTATACAAGTGCCAATGGGAAATGCTGACTTAAGGAAACTGTTCTTGTTTGTTGGTATTCACTGCTACTTCAAGAAAAGGGAATGCAAGAGAACTGATCTAACTACATGAACAATTTCAAAGCAGGAAAGTGTAAAAAAAAAAGGACAATTAGAGCAGAACAATTCAAATCAAAGTGGGAAGAAATACCATATCCTTAATAAATTACCTAAAAATTACTCATGCCAGAACATCCCACATGGTACAAGTGATCTATCTACAAGTGTACTTAGAGTGTTCTCTATCCTGGTTTATGGCATGCCTTACAAGAACAAGATAGCTGTTTTTGTACACATGATTTTTCATCTTTTGCAGGTAAAATAGCCAATATTTGGCCAAAATCAATTATATTATGTTTACATAACTTATTTTGTTGCATGCATTCCAATCTAGGAGGTAACAGTACATACATAAAGGCATCAGGTAACACAAGCCTATATCTGTCATAGCTATAGTTATCAAACGTCCCCATCCAAAGCCAACTTGTGCTATTTTCTGAAGATTTCATACATTTTATTCTTAAAGAACTTTCAATATTTGACCAAAACTGTTCAGTACACATTTGTTTTCCTACATCAAACTAGTATAGTTCATAAATGCCGCCCACATGTATGCGTTTCTATGGATACACTGTGAGGCTATTCTTTCCTTTAGGTATCACGGTACCAATTGTTTTTCCATATACCTCAATGCTAATGTTTTGTGAAATAAATATACTTTCTGTCCTACTTGGGCATGCATGTCACACACTGTCATATAGAACAATGCTAGATTGTCAATTTGACAATGACATAACCAGGTACTCCATTGCATTTAAGAGAGATAACTCTACTGGAACTAGACAGGGGTAAGAGTTATCTAGTCACAACAAGCACATTTTCAGCCATGTGTACCCTATTTTAAAAAAATCATAAAAAATACAAAATATGATCTAGATAGAAATTAACGCAAACTCACATGTTGACAAGAGGCTCAACATTTTTTTAAGCCAAACAGAAAGTACAACTCTTACATAATGCACCAATCACAGCTAGTATTGTTCTTTAATTCTGAATACAATGTTCCATACACCTTAAGCTCCGCCCACCTGGACTTGCGCAATTGGTACCGTTATACCATATAGCACACACGGTACTAATGGTATGAAAAATGGGAACTAGCGTGGAAATTGGTGATCATAAAATTAAGTATATATGGTTTTTTTGATTAGTAATATAAGTTATGTTTTAGGAAAAAGAATCTTTTGAGAGCTTATCTTTGGTGTAAGTGAAAAACAAATAAATACGTTGTTTTATTGATGGAATTTCAGTCCTTTAACAGTCTTGAGTTTGGAACAATCATTACTAAAATTAGCACCTGACTCTTTGGTGCGGAATTGAAAGCATATGTTTCAAACACATGCAGGTCCAGAAAATGCCGCGGCTCATATCCTTTCCTCTACAAAGAAGCTGACATCCAGGTTTCATCTATACCGATAAATATTGGTTTGATCATGAGCACTCAGAAATGTTAAGTTATTGAATTTTTGATATCATTTTGTTTGCTTACGTTTACTATGGGAACTAAATTAGTACCGTGAGTCCTGTAGCAACACTACGATTCGAGCCAAAAACATCAAAATAAATAAGGAAAAAGAGGTAATTAAACAATTTTACCCTAACTACATTTCATTGATATCGTTTCTGTCCATATTTCACTATCCCTACTGACTGTCAGTGTCACTTTCAATAATTCTCCTAAGTTTCCGCTGTGGGGCCCTGTTTGAGTCTTCTCCTGTTGAAAGAAGTTGACCCGGTTATGGATCTCGTTCACGTTTTGCGGGAGGTTCATAACAAACATATTTTGCACGGTGATGTTTGATCCGTGGAACGGGGTGGCTGATAATCGGAATCTGTTAAATATAACACGTTTGGGAACTTGATACACTACAGTATGTCGCTGTGTAGTTTGAATGTCTTTGTTGTGGGGGTGGGGGTTGACAACATCATTACTTGGGTGGCCGATGTTGCTCAGACAATTGGAGTACGTGTGTTGTTTTTTGTCACTAATGATTGAGTTGCTGTTTATAGACGTGTGTTGTTTTATGTCACTAATGATTGAGTTGCTGTTTATAGACGTGTGTTGTTTTTTGTCACTAATGATTGAGTTGCTGTTTATAGACGTGTGTTGTTTTTTGTCACTAATGATTGAGTTGCTGTTTATAGACGTGTGTTGTTTTATGTCACTAATGATTGAGTTGCTGTTTATAGACGTGTGTTGTTTTATGTCACTAATGATTGAGTTGCTGTTTATAGACGTGTGTTGTTTTATGTCACTAATGATTGAGTTGCTGTTTATAGACGTGTGTTGTTTTATGTCACTAATGATTGAGTTGCTGTTTATAGACGTGTGTTGTTTTTTGTCACTAATGATTGAGTTGCTGTTTATAGACTACATTTTTGTTGCCTGAAATTTGCATCATATAGTTTGGGGGAATGTTTATGTCTCTTAACTTCTGAATTAGGTACTTTTGGCTATTAGTGTTTGTTAATTAGGTACTGAATTAGGTACTTTTAGCTACTAGTGTTTGTTAATTAGGTACTGAATTAGGTACTTTTAGCTACTAGTGTTTGTTAATTAGGTACTGAATTAGGTACTTTCAGCTACTAGTGTTTGTTAATTAGGTACTGAATTAGGTACTTTCAGCTACTAGTGTTTGTTAATTAGGTACTGAATTAGGTACTTTCAGCTACTAGTGTTTGTTAATTTCTTTCTGTTTGTAATATTTGCCTTTTCTTTAATTTTTGTCATGATGCATCCAAGATTTGTTAATTCCAACGACTTGTTTCCAAAACCATTTTGGGTTTGTCGCTGAGATTGGCATAGTGTTGGGCGCAATATAGAAAAAATCTTCACGTTGACAAAAGTCTGCTGGTCTTAGCTCTGCATACCGTTTGAAGACAGCAAGTAGATCTCTCTCTTTGTTGTTTTTGTTTTCATACATCTTAGGATTAATATCCCTGATGTCCTTGACCTTGTCTCTTGTTTTTGTCTGCCTTTCATTGCGTTCAAGATACTCGAGGCGAATCACACATCTTTCTTTAGTGTAACCTCACCTATTTCGGATCGCAATGTTAAGTCACTCCCCTCTAACCAAACTGCATAGCGTTGTTAAACCACAATGTGTTAGCAGTGGCTTCAGGTGTTTCATTCGCCATTAGTTTTTGCAATACAAGGCATTTATTTCTTCGCCTGTGGTCGGTTGACTCTGATTGGGTTTATTTCCTTTTCCTTTAGATTATAAATCTTTTTGCTTAGCCCGAAGAGCTTCTCTTGTTAGTGCAACCTTTTGTATGTTACTCTCATGACTGTACTTCCACGTTTCTTGATTTTAAGGTGGCGATCAATGGAGCTGATGATTCTTCTTAAGCTGTTTGGTTCAAACTCAGATCCATCTTTGCACCTAATATTGAGTATGAAACCAGCCAGGTTCTGATCCTATTAACATGGGTCTATCTCGTGTAAATTTCGGAATTCATTTTTTCACTGCAAGAATTCTGTCACTATGCTTATATCAACAAGTGTCTTTTATAAAGTGTTTGCATTCTGCTTACTTTCTATAAATTTCAGTATATCGTCAGGCTCATGGTATACAAATCTGTATTCCCTAACAAGCTCACATTTGGACACAGAATGATCATTTTCATTTACAAATGTCTCAGCCGTATCTCTATCAAACGCTCCAATTAACTCACAGTTTATTAGATTAATTGCTGCTTCATCATCTTGCTTAATTCTTATCGGATGTCATTGTTTTCTTTTTTAGCAGAGTCGCAGTGTTTGATTGCTGCCAGAGGAAGAGAATAAAACAGTAGTGTTGACGGAGATGACAGCAGACGCCACAGGGTGGAGCTCAATAATATTTATTTCCTGGATTGAGTATGGTTGTTTTTTTATAATAAAATGTTAGTTTCCATAAAAAATATTTTACATGAAAATAATTTTCTGTTATTTTCACCTTTTAAATGTAATATTCCAAGAAATTCATATCCATGTTTAGAGAGTATAATAGCTATAAAAACATGATCCTTATGAGTATTCATACGCCATGGGCGTATGAATACTATTGGTATATCAAGTTGCTCTATAACAACACTTCAACGGCCATGTTATTTTTAATTTATGTGATATATATATATATATATATATATATATATATATATATATATATATATATATATGTGTGTGTGTGTGTGTGTGTGTGTGTGTGTGTGTGTGTCGCAGTAGTTCTGTGTGTCCCGCTTGCATACAAGAGGTCGCGAGTCGCAAACTGGCCGCGGCATCTCAAAAAATGTTTAAATGCTGTTTTTTGGCTTTTCTAGGTTCAAACTTTCTTTTAATACTCGCTAAAGCCCATTCTTGTTTACATTTTTAATCCTTTTTTATATTTCTTGTCCAAACATTCTTTTATTACTTTCGTCCTATGATGGACAATCCAGCTGACAAAATAGTGGTACCGAGTTCAAAACTCGTGGCGGCAAACTAAATTTAAAAACGAAATTAGTATTTTTAGGCTTAAGCATTCGTTTAAATTTGCTCATCCCAATTTTTAAAGCTTTTCTCGCATTTTTTTATGTTGAATTATTCTTTAATCACCCCCTTCCTAGGACGGGCAATTATTTCTTTATGTGTGTCCCGTCCGCCAAAGTAGAGGTCGCGAGTTCAAAACTCGAGGCGGCATCCGATTTGGTTTATTTTTAATATACTTTTTTAATTTTGCGAACTTTGTTTTAAACTCGCTCATCCCTATGCCTTTCTTTGTTTATTTTTTTTATATAAGAAATAAATGTATCAAAGAGCATCAATATTTGGAAATCTGTTTTATGCGTTCACCATTTTTAGATGGAACAGAGCTTTTAGGAAGCAAATTACCATGGAAACGGAAAGATAAACATAATTACATTGTGTGCCAGTAGCTTCTCGTGGGTCGGTGGTTCTTTCCGGGGTTTTCCGGGTTCTTCCTCCACCATTAATACTGGCCGCCATGTGTGGCCTATCGTGCTGAAAAATGGCGTTAAACCCCACAACAACAACAACAACATTGTGTTAAAAGGAATAAAATATTCAGTAGAGACACAAGCACAAAGTATTGGAGAAAGAGCTGCTGAATAAATAGTTGAAAAAATAAACCAAACTTTTTGAATATATTACTGAACAATCTGTAAAATTAACACTATAAATAAAGTAAAAGTCTTATATCAAGGAGCAACAAGAAGTTAACCGAAATAAGAATACATTGAAATTAAATTCTGTTAATTTTATAATGGGGTGCTTTAATGCTGTCGAAGTTTTCATAGATTTACAAATAGAGTACATTTTGTACGAAAAAGTGCTGACTTTTGCTAAACAAATAAATTGTGTGGAATTGGGTTTCTAATGTAAGTATGTTATCGTAAACACAAAATATACTAGATAATGGAGATCAGAAAGAAACTTGTTTGTCCTATGCGATGAGAAACTGTCGCCTGAGCAACCTGAAATAGAGTATGGTGTCCTTAGAGCAGAATCAACAGTTGCTACAGGGTTGCTTCGCAATTATTCTTTCATTCTTCTACTGAATAAGCACATTTAATATTATTTTTAAACCATAACATGTGTGTTCCTGAAGAATTTCCAAAATCATTTGGATAGTGTATTTGAATTCAACGTATACTAAGACAATTTTGTAGTTAAGTAGTTTTATTGGCAATTCATGCATGTTTTACTTACATTAGAAATCCAATTCCACACAATTTATTTGTTTAGCAAAAGTCAACACTTTTTCGTACAAAATGTACTCTATTTGTAAATCTATGGAAACTTCGACAGCATTAAAGCACCCCATTATAAAATTAACAGAATTTACTTTCAATGTATTCTTATTTCGGTTTACTTCTTGTTACTCCTTGATATAAGACCTTCATCCATGGAATTCCGAGAAAATCAATACTAACAAGCAAAGCATCTTACCAAAATCTTGCAACTCAGTTTAATTCATTAAAATGGTTAAGTCCCCTTAACCAAGGTTGACATTAAAATGGTTAAGTCCCCTTAACCAAGGTTGACATTAAAATGCATCAACGAAAATTCAGATATATAGGACCATAACTCGTTTCTAACGCCAAATCACTTAAGAATTGCTATTTATAAATACACTTTCGAACTTTGACAATGTTGAATACGGAAAGATAAATATATCAGTGTTGCACTTGGCAGAATCAACCACACTGATCATTCTGATCAACAATATCGGTTGTGGGATTTCCTTAACGTATCTGAGATATAAAAGTTAACCAGAATCAAATTTCATGGCTATTTCTACAATACCTCTCGACGCCAACAACAAAAAACCAAGACAAAACTGCTGGCTGCAGGCAAAAAAATTCTTTACTATGCGTTGGGGCATTCAAACCAGATAACATTAACATTGATCTTCAACAATTAAATTTGATCCGCGACAATTGTAAAAATCCAACTTAATATGACTCATGGTGTCTCAAGGGAAGAAAATAAAATATTTGTAGATAATGGACCAGAAAATAGTGTCGATTTACAGAAATTCATCCCACATACATTCAAAATAACCTGGCTTTTAACGTGTTGCTACAAAGGAATTTGATATTCCAATACTATTGGTATATCAAACTCTGATCAGCCCATGGTGCAGTAATACCAATATATTATTCAACATTCTTGAAACTGTGTGCTGTCGATTCTATGTCTGTAGATTAATGAGGAATTTCCATTCATTGATCACGTATGACAATAACGATAAAAAGCATTAATAATCCACTTTTTTTAAATGGCTGTAAACCACCTCTCTCATTCTCTCTCTCTCTCTCTCTCTCTCTCTCTGGACCATCTTATCAAGATACGGGTGAAAATTCATGAAACGGCGAGCGTAGAGGATTTTCGCTTGTCATACAACGATGTCTCTGGACATATGAATGATCCTAAATGTTAAGTCAAACCGATCAAAAGGGGGGGGGGGGGGTTTATATAGTTGGTAATGATGTTAATTAAAGAAAAATAATGCCTGAGATCAACCGCGAATAATTTAAAATATTTTAATTACCTTTTGTTGGTTCGTAATTTCGCTTAGTGTCTCTTCTAGTCTAATTTCCACGTGAATACTTGAGCGTTCAGTGTTCAAAAGGCTAACCATGTGTTTGTATTGCTCTACTTTTTTTAATTAAAACCATCTTTCGTCTTTAAATCATAAGTGTGTCATACTGAGTTAATCAATGTGAACAATACAAAAAAAACTAACAACCGAGTGACCTATATATTTATCTTTAGAAATGTTTTTATACTTTATTGAAGGTTTGCACGGCCATAAAAATTTACGACGTAAAATTTCTCCAGAGCACATAGGATTACCTAATAATGCTGTCTTAATTAGTTAATTACCGAATAATTTTGTCTTAATTAGTTAGACGGTATAGTGATGTAAAGTGAACACAATGCCTTAGTGTTGTATATTTCTTTACCTTCAGACATAAATTGTTAGCTGGTTCTACTTGTCTGCATCTGCAGTACATATTGATGGAAACACGTTTTAGGAATAAATCCTTATATGCTAGTGCACGTTGTATTCCATCATTATGGTGAACTTGATCCACCCAATCACCAAGATGATAATAAGAAAGAATTTTGTGCAGTTCGAAAATGTGGTTGTAATAATTTTGTTTGCTCAACATTGTTTGCGAGCAGACTGTTTGTATGGATGTTGTAGTGGAAGAGCAAACAAACTAAATGGGAACATTTAAACTGAAATATACTATACAGCGACTGTTGTCCAATGTACTAAAAGGTTAAAATAAATAAATGCATCACTGACATGCAATCAATTACATTAGAACACATACGTGTTTATTTAATTTATAATTAGAACTTCCTATGTATCGCTTTTGCCCAATGCTGCCAGTGGGTAAAATACCTAACAGTTGGTTAGCTGCTTTGAAACGTTAAATATTATTTACTATAACATGCTGAGTACATTTCTAAGGACACACCGAGACAGTTGACCCAGTGTGGCCTGGGCATGAATCGAATCCGCAACTTTGCATTGTACATGTTACGACAAATGTACACACCAAGCTGATAGACAAGATTGGGCAGCAATCTGTTGAAAAGATTTGTGATGCAAGAGTTGACTGATATAAACCAAATTGATACCAGAGGACAATAAATATGTGCAGAAAAGAAGTTTCGATTTTTAGTAAAGATAAATAAATAAATAGCTTTATAAATAGGTAAACAAAGGAACCAAACAAATAAATTTAACATTCAAGGTTTTTAAATAGTATCATAGTGACTCGTCTTGGACTCAGTTACAGATTAATAATAAGTAACTTATTTAGAACTATCATCCATATCGTCCAAGATTCGTGCGCTATGCGTGTAACCGTGAAGTTGAAATTTTGAATATGTGATGAAAGTACAAACTGTCTTTATGTTTTCAATAAATAAAAAATATTAATATAAAATAATATTTTCATTATTTTCAATATTACTTGATTTACGTTTTGGAAATTATAACACAAAATGTTGAACAGGTGGCCATGTTCTTACAGCAACTAATTTGGCAAACACTGGCCTTGGAATGATGTTATAGTAAATATTTTACAAATGTGGAGGATTGTAAGTCGGTATCCTAGGATATTAAATAAGTAGCCGTTGGAAACATGCATGTTTAAAGTATTTGATAACCGGTCTTAGGCGGATGAAAACTTGTTAATTTATTTACACTTGATAATTGGCCCAGAATCTGCAAGTACCTAACTTCTAATATAGAAGATGCAGTAAGTGCATACATTGAGGATCTGAAATGGGTAATGATTGAATAATGAATTTATGAAACGAGTTGAATAATGTCCAGCTCTTGCTCGCCAAGGCTCGCAAACGCAAGGCATTTTTCAAGCGTTTCGTAAATTTAATATTAAATTATTACCCATTTGAGATTCTTTTTATCACATAGTTTTTAATTCAGTGGAAATTTTTTAGATAGAAGGAAGAACGAATAATTTCGTTCATTCTGACAGACGTTGCACCTTTCATTTGTTGTGCATGAAAAACAATCCCAAACAAGGTCGAACTAGTATTAACGTTTAAAAGTAGATTATCCTTTTCTTAGAATCTAGATATATAATAACAAGCGTCCTTCAGAATAAACAGAACATTTTAGGAAATCACTTTTCAACACAGAATGTACAATGCTAGTGATATCACACTGTTGATGCAGAACAGGTTAGAATTTAATAGACCGTCCATGTTTACGTAACCTCACCTGTCACTTTCACAACAAAACATTACATTGATGCAATAGTCATTTCAAAGAAGTTTTCCTGGATTTATAAATGTCCATATTTACTGTAATGTATTTGTTACCGGATATTTGCAGTATTTGATTTGGAACCGCAGACTACAGAATATGTAAACAAATTTAATTTTGTGTTCGAATTGCATCACATATTTACCGCGTAAATTTGCAGTGGTTGGATAGGTTTCTGTCAGTTTGGAGACCGGTTTATGTCCACATTTTTCTGTGAATCACGCTTGTATATAGGGTGGATTCCATTTACCGTCTCCCTCCAACCCTAACTTACACATTCACTATGAACTGAGCAAATACCCTTAGCTTTACTTCTTCTTGTTCTTGTCTTGGGGTTTTAGCCATTTTTCCTGTTATGATATGTTATACCTGACATAACAAGCTTATGTTGTGGTAAAATGGCGATATTCAGACAGACGTGACCATTTTTTCAATTAAAAAAAAATGACGGCCAAAATGTTCATTGAAAACTAAACTTTCCAGATGGTGGGGTTACAAAAGAATATAAAGGAAAGAGAATACTGCACAATAACTTCATGGGCTTATTTGGACCAATCAGAACCACATAAAGTGATATGTTCACATGTTGTAATATTTTAAATATGACACTGCACACATACTAGGCAAAGTGTACCGACTATGTGATAAATATGCAAATACAATTTCGAATAAATATCAATCAATCATTAAATATGCAATCAAACGATCAATTCGTCAAGCAACTAATCAACCAGCCAAAAATTCCGGTCGTTTTGATACAAACTGATTCAATTTATCCTAAAGAGGTTCGATGAAAAACAAAATGGCACTTATCAAGATCATTAATAGTTACACTTTCATGACTAATGAAATAATTGATATATTTCGGATTACTACAAGTTTCATTGGACTTGAATCACGCCCATTTTTCATCAGGACGCAAAATACTTGGCTCAGATATGTTCGACAGATAAGAGGTGGATGGACGGATATGCTGTCAGCATAATACATACGTCGGCATCTTACATAAGACACTAAATACAAACAAATTAA
The DNA here is from genome assembly GCA_028554795.2 of Sinohyriopsis cumingii. Lineage (NCBI taxonomy): Eukaryota > Metazoa > Mollusca > Bivalvia > Unionida > Unionidae > Sinohyriopsis > Sinohyriopsis cumingii. Next base: position 122,320,553 of record CM068828.1, read on the forward strand.
AAGAGTATCGACTGACCGATTTTTGCGAAACTTGCAAACCTTTTGCAATAGAAACAGAATAGTTTCAGCACAAACAACGATCCAGACAGCTACTAAGATTCATATATTATATAACAGATTATTTTAACACACACAAACACACACACACACACACACACACACACACTGGTTAAATACAGTATGATATCAGCTTTGACGGTCCAAGACGTTTTTAAGAAAGCCTTTTCACCAATGAACTAACGCATTATCTGATAATTTTTTCTCTCACAGATCTTAAAGGAAAATGCCTGTTGTGTCACCGTCATGTTCTTACAAGCGGTACACAGTAGGTGCCTGGCGAGGAGAGACATATTCACAATTAATTGTTATATATCCAAATAAACGCAGTGCTTTTTTCAACCGCACTGTCTTCCCGTGGAAATGTATTAATACTGAAAGCGTAATTTAGGGGAAAAATATTGTTTTGAATTTGATTTTGCAGCTTTACGGACAATGAATAATTACGATCACAACTATGCTAGATTACAAATACTGTAAATTCACCAAATATTTTAAGAATACAAAATTATTTCGTAGACTGTGAACTAGCAATTTAATATTGTAAAATAGATAGATAACGATATTTTACAGAGTATATATTTCCAGAGAAATTTCTTATATTTTATTATCGTCATTCATATGAAAATTCAGACAGTGACTTTTCCCTTATAATTATACTGAATGATGATGATGAATGTTACCGTTTCATCGACAGACTGTTAAATGTTATCGTTTCACTGATGTACTGACCAGAATAAAGTAAATGGTATGATGCCATTATTTTCGTTGGAAAACACAACAGGCTTTGTAACGCGAGCATTTGAGGTTCGCAAGTTCACAATGTGTTCTTGTGTTTTGGTTTCTAATTACTCATTATACCAATTATGGATGTCAAAATGTCTGCAAAAATATCATTCTGAACACACAACGACATCTGAGAAGTAAAAACGTAATGGCTTTGGAAGGCATACCGATGTTTTAGATACGTTCACTTCTTCTATTTGTTTTAGAGGCGGCGAATATGGGATGGTGATGTGGAGAGATGGTTTTGGCAGAAACTTTAACAATGTTGATGTTTAGAAAGAGTGATTACTCTGCAGAGATGACGATAAAGACATTCTGGGCTGTTTTAAAGTAACAACCATCCCTCTCATTTCAGATTTCATCGAGATCGTTTCTCTTGGCAGAGTGACACGAAAATTTCAATCAAGGAAATATAAATTATTTGCTTTGTTGTTTATATGATGCTGCATTCTAAAACGTTTCTGACTGTGCCGGTTAGTTTTTTTTTTTTTTTTTTTTTTTTTGCTGCTGGAAAACACGAAACACGAAAACACGAAACATTCATGATCTTAAACAAGTTTAAAAATTGCAACCTTATATCCTGAAGTTTTGGATAAAAATCGAACTTTAGTGAAAGACGCAGTGTCTTGAGTCCTCAATCGTTTGAGGCATCACCTTTTTCATGTTTGAATATGGTATCTAACAATATGAGCTTGAATGTAATCGAAGCATGAAAAAATGATAATGTAATACAAAGATCTTTTACTTCAGTGAAGAGTTCAAACTTATAGCAATATTATATGGCTTTATAGAAGAGGTTAGACAACAATTAACCTCACAACTCTGATTTTACTCTCGTTTGTTTGTTACGTGCAATCATACACAATATATATGACCATAAATCAAGACACTGACCATAAAAGAGGATACCAGAGTCATTATAGATATGATACATCTGGATATTCAATGTGTGCTGAGAGATCGTGTGGCGCTTTGCCATGTTCTGCGAGAGGTTAAAATTGTTTGCAAATCCTTGTTTGATACATTTTAACACCGTTACCATTTGGGATCTTAATTTTTTAAGGAAAAACCTAGGATATGTCCAGTTTACAAGTTAGAACAAGTTCTGGTCTCGGCAGGTTACAAGGTATCGCTAAAATAACTGAACAGAGTTGCAGTCACATTCTTTTCTAAACACGGAAAAAACAGAGCTGTACCATGTTTAGTAGAAAACAGAAAAGGATTGCAGTGTTTTTTAAACGACTTAAGCGTGAACTTTATGGTGGAATTGATTATAACTTTCTGAACCACATGTCTGCTAACATGGAAAGACCCGTTTTCTCAAATGTTTCACAAAAAGGCAACATTACACCATGTTATAACACAAGCCGTAATGCTTGATTCACCCAGTGAGGATAATGAGCTGTTTATTCATGGTCTAACAGAAGGGGAACGATGTAAGAGACAAGATATAATCAACCAATTACAGATCTTTTTTTCAAAGACCCCAAAACATTTCTTCAATGTTTCTGTTTCCACGAATGGCAGTCGAAAATGCATTAGCAAGGGATTTTAAAAAAGGAGAGGAAAATGTCGATCTTGAATGAGAACACGCTTTCTATGTGTGTAATTGTGTTGATAAGGCAGACATGTATTGTCGTATTGTACATTTTTACCAACGCCTGTTTGATATTGGTCAGTCTGAGGATGCACTTAAAAGTCTTCTCAAGTATGGAGATTGCGGAATTAGATACCTCGATCAAGTATGGAGATTGCGGAATTAGATACCTCGATCAAGTATGGAGATTGCGGAATTAGATACCTCGATTAAATATGGAGATTGCGGAATGAGATGCCTAGATCAAGTATGGAGATTGCGGAATTAGATACCTCGATTAAATATGGAGATTGCGGAATTAGATGCCTCGATCAAGTATGGAGATTGCGGGATTAGATGCCTCGATCAAGTATGGAGATTGCGGGATTAGATGCCTCGATCAAGTATGGAGATTGCGGAATTAGACGCATCTATCAAGTATGGTGGTTGCGGAATTAGATGTCTTAATCGACAACAAGATAAGGTTGGACATCAATGGAAAAGATTATTTCTTCTTCGCATGGCTTTTTGTTTGCTTGGCCAAATGAAATGAGAATCAGGATCGAGCTGACTGCAGACAAAACGTGGCTAATACTTCAAAATACTTGTCAGACGTTGAAGAATTTTGGGAAGGTAAAGAAAAGAAAACAACCCTTCTATATTATATAGTCTTATGTTAAATGTTTAGGCTCGAATAACAGTAACACAAGAAAAAGTGTAAACAACAAGTTTTGAAAAAATATACGAATTTATTTCCCTGGAAAAATTCTGTAAAAATTAAAAATATATGAACTTACTGTTTTATAGAATCAGATCCAAAAATAATCCATAAATAATCCACGAATAAAATTTTAGAAGTCCTCATAACAAAATGTTCTAATGATATCAAGTTCGTGTCCCGACGAAGAATCCAAGATGGGAGACGATGACGTATGCTGTAATATGTAGTGTTGAAGTCTACAGTTCATTGTAGAAACAAGAATTATCACTCCGTTTTTGGAAATCTGAATACATTTTTATTAGCTCTGTCTTTGCTCAAGAATCTCATATGAGCACACGTATTTTCCAGAAAAAAAGAATTAATCCTTTTGATTCCAAGTAAGTTGAAATAACTCCAGTCACTTTCCAGTGTAATAGCCCAACTCTGTTTACTTCTATAATACGATGGTTTAAAACTTGAATTTTACGCCCCGGATAAGGGTCACGGGGTCATGCTTACCTATTAAAACAAATCATGTAGCCCCTATATGTCCGTGATAAGACCATATCATTTTACTCTAAGAAATAAAATGTTAAAAAATTGTTTACATCTTAAACTACGTGGTCCCATCAGATAGAATTAAATCAAATATACATAACAATAGCAAGAACAAGTAAAACTGTCAGATTTAGGTACAGAGTAAATTTTCACTGAATCAAAGTGATCAGAGGGTGCTTCTTTGCCATAAAATATAATTTTATTCAATATTTCAAGGGACATGTTTTTAGCCGTGATAGAAAAATACGATTTCTCTGTAAAATAGCATTTTGTCACGATAAGATTAGAAATATGCTGAAGACGTTTGAATATGATTTTACTTACCTGTCAGTGTATAAGCACTTATGTAATCATAAACAAAGCAATGGTTAGAAAACACAAACCTTGTAAGACTAAACTTTTTTCAGAACAGCGTGTGTAAAGGTACATTAAAAAATGTATTTGGTAAGAACCACTCTGGGCGTGTATGTGTGCGAAGTATATTTTTGTTCCATGTACATAAATTTGGTGTTGTTCGAACGATCCCATTGTCACAATTGTCCAGTACACATTTTCTCGCCATTGTTTTATACTTCGTATGATTTTCTCAGCTGTATCTTTGCACTGAACATGCAGTTAGAAAATACAGATTTACAGCAATTGTGTTTACTTGTTATTATTGCTTCAATAAAACGTAGTTTTTCTTTATTCAATTGACAATCCTTATTTTTAGGATACATTATTATATTTATAAACAAACTGACATGTAAAGTACTGGCTTAAATATTACACAAACTTTATGGAGAGCTCTCAATTGCCAGATTTTTTTATATATAGGGAAATTGAAGGGAAGCTATGTGCAAATATTTTAGGATATAAATGTTTCGACCTTGAACTTTTTTTAGTCTACAACGGACATATATGTTGTCAGTCTAAGCTAGTCTTCAATGCTTTTTCCTGTAATAAGTTATATGAAACACTAATCTTTACATTTTGCATGACATACGGCATATAATAGCATCAGATAAATTTTGAGATATAAAGCATTGGTCAATTTAATGCATAACTGTACTTCTTGTGTTTCCACGTCCTGTGCGCGTCCGCCAGCACTTAATATTGTAAAATAGATATTTTTGCTGAAAGTTAAAAACTATATTGTTCTGCTTAAAGTTCAAAATATAAAATAGTTGTCGCCTGACGTGACAAAAATGAAATGTTAAAAATGTCATTTGTATCCATATTTAATCACGTTTTGGACAGTTGACGTATACCTCCCGAAGAAATAGGATACGTGTTGTACTTTGTAGATGTAGTGGAATAAGTGTATTCATTGTTTGTTGATCTATGGGGATATAGTTATTGATTTATGTTGTTTGTAGATGTAAATGTAGATATATTGCTTTACTTTGTTTTTAGATTGCCAGGACTAGGGCTCTTGCTTTACTTTGTGCATGTACAGGAATGGGGCTACTGCTTTATTTGGTATATATATATATATATATATATATATATATATATATATATATATATACACAATACACACACAGGAACAAAGCTATTGCTTTACGTTTTAGATATACAGGAATAGGGCCACTGCTTTGCATGGTTTATAGATGTACATGAATGGGGCCACTGCTTTGCATGGTTTATAGATGTACAGGAATAGGGCCACTGCTTTGCATGGTTTATAGATGTACAGGAATAGGGCCACTGCTTTGCATGGTTTATAGGTGTACAGGAATAGGGCCACTGCTTTGCATGGTTTATAGATGTACAGGAATAGGGCCACTGCTTTGCATGGTTTATAGGAGTGGAGGAATAGAGCTACTGCTTTGCATGGTTTATAGGTGTACAGGAATAAGGTCACTGCTTTGCATGGTTTATAGGTGTACAGGAATAAGGCCACTGCTTTGCATGGTTTATAGATGTACAGGAATAAGGCCACCGCTTGGCATGGTTTATAGGTGTACATGAATAGGGCCACTGCTTTGCATGGGTTATAGGTGTACTGGAATAGGGCCACCGTTTTGCATGGTTTATAGATGTACAGGAATAGCGCCACTGCTGTGTATGGTTTATAGATGTACAAGAATAGGGCCACTGCTTTGCATGGTTTATATGTGCACAGGAATAGGGCTACTGCAATATTTTATAGATGTATAGGATTAGATCTACTGCTTTGCATGGTTTATAGGTGTACATGAATAGGGCTACTGCTTTGCATGGTTTATAGATGTACAGGAATAGGGCTACTGCTTTGCATGGTTTATAGATGTACAGGAATAGGGCCACCGTTTCGCATGGTTTATAGATCTACAGGAATAGGGCCACTGCTTTGCATGGTTTATAGATGTGCAGGAATAGGGCCACAGCTTTGCATGGTTTATAGGTGTACGGCAGTGCTGTCCAACCTTTTTGACACCATGGGCCACTGAAAAATGTTTTTCTTGCAGCCGAGGGCCGCAGCAGAAAACTGAAAAGCAACGACTATATAGCTGCTCGAGCTCTGGCGGGCCATTTCAAATCAAAGGGCCGCGGGTTGGACAGACTGGTGTACAGGAATAGGGCCATTACTTTGCTTGGTTTATAGGTGTACAAGAATAGGGCTACTGTATACTTTATAGATGTACAGGAATGGGGCTACAGCTATACTTTATATATGAACAGGAATAGGGCTACTGCTCTGCATGGTTTATAGGTGTAGAGGAATAGGGCTACTGCTATACGTTATAGATGTACAGGATTAGGGCCACTGCTTTGCATGTTAATAGGTGTACAGGAACAGGGCTACTGCTATACTTTATAGATGTACGTGAATAGGGCTACAGCTTTGCATGGTTTATAGATGTGCATTAATAGGACCACTGCTTTTCATGGTTTATAGATGTACAGGAATAGGGCTAATGCTATATTTTGTAGATGTACAGTGTACAGGAATAGGAATGTTGCTATACTTTGTAGATGTACAGGATAAGGTTACTGCTATACTTTGTAGCTGTACATGGATAAGGCTATTGCTTTAAATTCTTTGTAGAGCTACATGATCTCAATTCTTTTTTCAAAACAATAGAAACATTGATTGTAAGCATATTTACGGTTACTTATTGTAGTATAATTGAAACTGAGTTTATCTTAAGTTATGGTCACTTCAACTTTGAATTTTTGCCGCTGTTTCCACGTGACCTTTTACCGGAAGTATGAATACCCATTTATGCCATATCAATCCGCTAATGACAATGTGCTTTCATTTTTAGGAAGTTGTATGTATGTCAGCGTGCTAAAAAGTATATTCTTTGGCTCATTGTGAAGAAAAAAAATACCTTCTGCATATGATTTTAATAGTGCCAGCTATTTCCCTATTTATAACTGTTAGAACGGTAAGTTTGGCTTCCCAACAATGAAACAAACTATTATTTTTGAAAACCAATATTGCTCAAGAAAAAATGAAAATGACATTATGTAACGCCAGCGATCCAAGTTTAAAATAGGTGTCCCTGGATCCGATGTTGTGTACCTGTAAACACCAGACACGAGTAAATCGATCTCTTCAAACAAGCGTTTACCCATTGTGCGTTATATTGCACACTAAATTGGTTCACAGCTTGTCAAAAAGAAGTGTCTAGGATCAGTAATTCCTTGATAGAACTGAGCGAAAAGACAGGTTTGTTAGCACTGTGTCAAATTTCTTTCGCCACAATACCCTTTAACATAGCATTGTGTAAAGCCTTGATTAACGACGCGAAACTTCTAAATTGAAAGCGACATACAAAGTCGCATTCTTGATCTTAGTTTGCTATTGAAACGTTTAAATATCATGCGCGTTTGAATGGTTTTAGTCTGACGATTTAAATAGTCATAACCTAACGGTTGAAATGGTCATAAGCAGACAGTTTCAGACGCATTATGATGGTAAGGACTGGTATTGTTACGGAGGTGAAATACATTTTAAATTTCAATTTAAATGGACTAGAAAAGATGAGGCTGTACAAAAAGCATAAGCTACTACAAAGTTCCTTCATTCTGTCTGTAAAAACAATAGTTTGTTTTAGCAATACAAGTATAAGTTGTAGAGATTAGCACTTAACAATCTTTGAAAACGATTTTAATACTGATAGAACCTCCAATTAATTTAAATTGAAATTGACAGGTTATTATTTAACAAGAACGCAGTTGGTGATTTGGACGAGAATGAAGCATATAATCAAACATAACTTTGAACCAAGTAAAATATTGTTCTCTTCTTTCACGATTAGAATTAGAATTTGAAGGCTTGTGCTTAGAATGGACCAATAGGAAATTATGCTGAATTATTTCTTGACTTCGTGCATGGATCATACATAATCTGAAAACTTGACATAACCAGTTTAGCAAGAAATATACAAGTAGAATTTACTTTGTATGGGTGTTAATATAAATTATAAATGTGGCTGCACCGGAAGTTCCATGACCATACAGGAATCGGACCACTAATTCATTTCCCACGGAACTCAGTGCTGATATACTGAAAACTAGAAATAATTTTCTCCTTAGGTTGGCACACAAAAGAATCCACACATGCTTCCATTTATTAGAGTTGGAGAAAATGATATACCGTCAGCTGGACGGGGTTTGTCTGTATTCCATCAGATCCCAGTTCGCGAGTGTGCTTGCTCGTATCTCTCCGCCATGCTTGCTATCCCCTCTTGAGTCTTGTGTTCTCTCTTTGCCAGGAACACTTCTAACTCCCATCTGTACGTACTCAAGACGTGTTCCTGAGAATTGCCTAACGCAAGCCTTTGTACATACACTCACACATCTTCATCCACTTCTCAAACAAACGCGAATGCGTATGATAAACGGAGTGTGGGTTTCGGTAGACTTCTTCGTGGACTAACGGAAAAGTTTCCGATATGTCTAGGTGGTCAGCTGATAACGGCAAATATGTGCCTTCTTCAGCGCGTCGAAATCATCTGCTTGATCTATTCCTTCGAGGTGAAAAACTTCCCTAGCAGCGCTTTCTAGAAATGGCGAAACGTATATCACCCAATGGTGTTTCTGGGATCTTGTGCGAGACCGCAAGTTTCTCAAACTGAATGAGAAAATCGTTTTTCTATTCCTCTCGCCCATTATAGCGCGGCATGTTAAGTTAAACAATGCGGTCAGCATTCTAACTGAGGTTTCCTTCAGGGTTCGAACTTGCGTCCTCTCTATCCTCTGACCTTGCCGCTAACCACAACTTCTGCGTCTCGAGTGCGTGGTAGAGTTCTCTTTCCTTCTCTCCGGAAGCAGCTTCTATTCTGGCCAGGTCTACCCTTTCTGCTTCTGCCGCGTGCCTTTGCGCTTCTCTTTCTGCCTTCCATTCCTTGTCTCGGGTTTCTACGAACTCGGCGAGTTGGTCCCGCTCGTAGTCTAAATCCTCCTGGCCCATGGCGTGATATTCTCTAATCAGCTGTCGTTCCGTCGCCATTCTAACATAATGCTATGTACGAATGGTACCTTGTCTCGACTTCCAACAGAGTTGACGAGGGATAAAAATCCATGCCAATGAAATATTAACCTGCTTTTAAAGATACTGACTTGCCTCAGGTAAGAGATATCTGGCCGAATGTTTGTTTCAAGAATATACTAGGTAAATGAAAAGGCAATATGCATGCACAGAGACTCTCACTTTCCAATTAAACAATAATACTTATATGATTATACTTCCTTGCTCGCAAAGAATATATATATATATATATATATATATTTATTTTTGTATTTTCTCATTGTTTTGTACTTGTTCTTGTTTTCTGTTTCTTTGTATACCAATCTATATTTGCAAGCGATGTTACTTGCTATTGAAACACAAAATAGGTTTATATATTTTAAAATAATTGAATTTAGGCTTTTTATATTAACCGCATTTTTATAAACCCTGAACAAATTATGTCTTTTTGGATATACACCATCTTTCCTTATTAAGTTTCCAAATCCTTTTATCTTTCAGAACCTCATCTATACAGACTTACAACTTATCGTATATATGATCATTGATAGATTATTGATTATCCCATCAAGAAGAATTTACAAAGAAATAATTCGTAATGCTCATTACACAGTTTAAGGACTAAATGATGTCAAGAGTAAGAGATAACAATTCATTCATCAGTCAAGTTGCTGAGAACATACGGGTTGGCGGTTGATATCTTTCGTGGACACAATTTCGAACTAAGCCGATTTGTTTATTGTCATGAGCAATTCGAGTAGAAGGCATTGAGGTGTAAGCACAATGATAATCATGAAACATAAAAATAATATAAGTATGATTCAAAAGACCCGTTGCTCTTTCATAACGTAGGACAACGAAGCAAGTCAGTGAGCTGATTTAATCCAATGGGTTCTAAAGAAAATACCAATGCCCGAGGGAAAAAATGTCAATACCATCTATTATTTCAGGCAATAAACAATCATCAAATTTATCACTGTTTACTTAGATTTTCGTTTCAAAAAACAATTTGTTTTAGTGGAACAGTGAACCGTTCCTATAGGTCTCTCTTTTATTATATCATTGTTTTGTCTTTGCTTTTATTGTGTTGTTTGGGTTTCTTTGATCATAATGGATCCCATTAATCTCTCGTAATCGAGAATCAAGTCAGTGAGGACAACTGATCCAAATTGACTTATATAACGTAAGTTGTATAATCTATCATAACTCTGTTACTTAATTGCTTAGAATATGTGGCGAAATTTTGTTTTAATGATTTATGTCCAATGTTCTTTAATGGTCTAATGTTAGAAATCATGTTTTTGTTTACTGTTGCCAAATATATCCAAGGATGCTCTTTTCCTAACCTTATGGGCACTTTTAAGGGGAATCGTGGGAATTGTCAAAAGAGAGGCAGCTGTCCTATGGGGTGATGGCAGTTGTCCTAAACCCTTATTACTTATGTTACAATTTGATATGTTACCCCTTTTTATAGGATCGTCATGCAAAGCATACTGAGAATAGTGAGAGAGAGAGAGAGAGAGAGAGACACACACAGACAGAGACAGACAGAGACAGAGACAGAGAGAGAGAATAGCTATGCAACACATACTGGGAATAGTGGTCTATATCTTAACATTGACAATAACATAATATAACATGTAATGCACCTATATCAAATATAAATCTATCATAGTACTGTCATGTAAAGCACCTACATCAAATATAAATCTATTAATAAACATGCTTCTCCTTAAATTAAAGAGACCACATTTATCAATATATCAATAGAGATGTCTCTATTTCGGTGTAATTCTGAATGGAAAAGGAGACGGCACATAAAAAATTACATTTGCCCCGAGTATATGCGTGTGTTCTAATAAATATTTTGCCAATTGGAACCCTCAGAGGGCCCAAAATAATTACATCAGGCGAAATTATATGTTAAACTAATCTTTGGACACTACTCATCTGGCTTTGAAGTTTGTGTCATAGTTCCAGAACAGACCGGACCAGAATGTATACAAATGTCCGTCAAATGAAAATTACTTTTGAATTTTACAAAGTAGTTTCTTCGTTATATATTTTAGTCAAACTTATAGATTTAAATTTTGTCCTCGTGTTCTGAATTGTTCTCTCACCTGAAATGTTTTCCATTTATCTGGGTCAAACCTTCCTATTAGAGTCATGTATACCTCAATGAATTATTAATCACTCTATTTCATATGCAAACTCTTTAATTTCGCAATATACCAAAATAATTACGTGTCTCACACAAATAGAAGGTTCAAAGGAATGGCATTATTTACCTACTAGGTAATGACATGTATTCCTAGAATGTGACGTATTGGAAATATGGTCATTATTAAACAAATAATGATAGTAGTTAAGTGGGATACCATAGGGACAATGGGACTTAGCATTAAAAAGACCCCTGGGACAATATAGGGACAACGGAAATTTAACATGGAGAAAAATCGTGGGTCACTTTAGGGACAATGGGAATTTAACATAGAGTTTGGGACTGTCTAGGGACAATGGGAATTTAACATGGGGAATAGATCGTGGGACTGTCTAGGGACAATGGGAAATTTAACATTACGGAAACCCCTGGGGGATATAGCCTCAAGGGAATTTAACATATGGAAATTGAACATGGTGGATCTGTATAGCGTCAAGGGGAATTGAACATGGTGGGACTATCTAGGGACAATGATGGTAGAGGGTCAAACACAACAGAGACAGAAACATACATACACTAGTACGAGCGTGGGATTTATATATAAAGCATTACCAAGACCTGAAATCTTGCTGGGGTGTTCAAAAATTTGCATAATTGTAATGATGCTATAAATAGCTATAATCAAGGAAATGCTCAACGACAAAATGGATGTGACTAAAAGTAACGCTAAAATGACGAAATTGTCCCAGAATTTAAAGGAAAATAAACATATCCCCGAAAATTAAGTTACAATGGTTTAGACTAAAATGGATAAAATTAGTAACTACTTACAATATCGACTTCTGTGACGATCGTGGATAAATACGTATGTATCTATAATCAGCTGAAATTCCTATGAAATCCCACTATCTATTTATAGCTCCAACTTGTGGGTTTTTCCTTTGGAAAATCCCACTATCTTTTTATAGCCTCAGCTTGAGTGACGTTCCTGTTTATGAATTCTAGTATATATGTATAGCTACAAAATGTGGAAATCCCCAAGTCGATATTTATAGTCTCAAAATTTCCAGCGTCAGTGACGTCACTGTACTGAGCACTAGGGGATAAATGGCAACAGTGTTGCAAGTGGCTGACCTGAATACGCGCTACTGTAGGTAGGTAGGTAGAGTGTATCTGATAGGGATAAAGTGAGTTTTATAGGGGCAAACAGAGACCAATACACACACACACACACACACACACACACACACACACACACACACACAACATACGCGCGCAGACTCACACACACACACACAGAGGGAAGAGGAAAAAACAAACCCCAAAATATACTATCCACACTCGGGAGGAAGAAAAAAAAACAACCAAATATACGATCTACACAACGTACGCGAACAAACACACACACACACACACACACACAACATACGCGCGCAGACTCACACACACACACACACACACACACAACATACGCGCGCAGACTCACACACACACACACACACACACACACACACACACACACACACACACACACAGAGGGAAGAGGAAAAAACAAACCCCAAAATATACTATCCACACTCGGGAGGAAGAAAAAAAAAACAACCAAATATACGATCTACACAACGTACGCGAACAAACACACACACACACACACACAACATACGCGCGCAGACTCACACACACACACAACATACGCGCGCAGACACACACACACACACACACACACAGAGGGAAGAGGAAAAAACAAACCCAAATATACTATCCACACTCGGGAGGAAGAAAAAAAAAAACAAACAAATATACGATCTACACAACGTACGCGAACAAACACACACACACACACAACATACGCGCGCAGACTCACACACACACACACACACACACACACAGAGAGGGAAGAGGAAAAAACAAACCCAAATATACTATCCACACTCGGGAGGAAGAAAAAAAAACAACCAAATATACGATCTACACAACGTACGCGAACAAACACACACACACACACACACAACATACGCGCGCAGACTCACACACACACACAACATACGCGCGCAGACACACACACACACACACACACACACACACACACACGCACACCACAGAGGGAAGAAGAAGAAAACCATTATACACTATCCACACGCAGTGAAGAAATAACCCTTTATATATACTATCAACAGAGAGTGAAGAAAATAACCCATTATATTCCATCAACACAGAGTGAAGAAGAAAAAGTTTTTTGAAAGCACCTAAGCCCTCACCTGCAATGACCAACTCTGCCAAACACCTACACCCCACCCACCCCCACTCCCAACACTACAAAACCCATTTAACCCGTTATTTTATGGCATTAGTGTGTGATTTAGGAAACATCAAGACACAAAATGATGGACGAATAGACTGACTATTGTTTACGGACTTGCATGCCTAAAGAGCGTGCGTGAAGGAAAACATCCTTCCATTTCAATTCTAACTAAAACATGATCCAGAGGGATAGAGAGAGGTGAAAGAGCACAATTTCATAAAGTGTGAGTAAAAAACAAAACACGCCATCCTTATTATACAATGTCAAGACCAAGAGACACTTACGTTTTCTTTCTGGTCTATTCTCTTTTAGAAGGTAGTATGAAATTTCACATCAGGGCCAACGCATCGGCTCACATTGTCAATTTTTCCATTTCCTTGTTTTTACTGGCACAAGTTCTTCATCATCTTCAATTTCTTCTTCTTCTGAATCCCTCTTCTCTGTTTCGTCTTGTTTTTGTTTCTTCTCTTTTCTCGTAGGGCACTCTGAATTCCAGTGTCCTTTCTCCTGACAACGATATTAGGTATCTTGACTTTTGTCTCTCTTTCTTAGACGAAGCAGGTATTCTGGAGACAAATACCCATTTACCTTTGCAGATATAGCAAACTTCATTAGCACTTACACACTTTCGTATGACTCTCATCAAATCAACGACCAAAAGAGTAAGTTTTGTTGCCACTTTCGCATGTGAATTATGCTTTCGTATGACTTTTAGCAAATATTCGACCAACAGGTCGATCTGTGCTGACTCTTCCATCTTCTTGATCGTTTGAGAGCGGAATGAATACTCTGACGCTAAGACACTCTCCTTATATACATGGACCTGCTGCGTATGAAACCTAGTCAAATGTAATTTTGCAATAAGATGAAACGATTTCATTGAGGAAGTAAAAAGCAATGATGTACCGTATCGCCTCACACAAAACCTGAAGTTTTAGTTCAAATCCGTGTCAGCGATTTCGAAGACGACATAACTGAGCTTTAATCAATGCTCTCCAATTATGACACAAAACCACGAGTCCTGATTCACGCCAAAAGAAATTTCGTTCGGTCCATAAAAAATAGTATCACATCTGAGAAACGCAAAAGCGAACTTCCAGAAAACTGATAACGACCGCTTACACCTACAACGTAAATGTGTGAGTTCAAGTAGTGCGTAAAACTTAGTCAAATTAGATTTTTATAGTCAAGACGAAACGATCTCTTTTCGAACAAGAAAGCAGACACCAAGCGACAATGGCGATCCGTGTCACACAACACTTTTCAAAATGTATATTATCAGAGGTTTGTTCTAGCGATCTGCACGGTTAAATTAAATGTTGATGTATTTTGCAATAAGACGGACACAATTTCCATGGGATCGCCCATGGTACGATTGTTCGTGCATTAGTTTAATTTTTAAAAATATTTTTTTATATAAATCGCCTATAGGATAGACCCAGTAAAGCATGGCCATTCTCGTCACTGTCTGAATAGCTACTTAAGTCAATTCGAAGCGAACGCGGTAAGAAAATAAGTATAGCCAATGAAATGGCTTACAACGGGTGATGCATTGTTTTGTTCTAGGGCTGTGTGGCATAATAATCCCTATGTTCTTGCGTTGTTACCATTACAGTGCAGACAGACTGAAATGTGAACTTACAAGCCCTCTTTGTGTGTGTTGTACCATTTCCTCTTACCACATCAAAATACTGAGCGTCACAGTATTGGTTCGCGTTTTCAAGCTGACCATTTTTTTATATCTCACTTAAACATTTCGACATAAACACTCACATCGGTAGAGTCAGAACAGACGTGTTACAGTATTGAGGGGCATGTTATCTTTTCTTTTTCAAACTAATAAATTTGGGGTTTGTATGAAGTAAAGAACCAAAAGTACAGTGAAACTCAAGGATGATGACCCAATCTGTCTGTCTATTGATGCGTGTATTTACTTAAGAAGAAATATGACCTCTAAAACACAAAGAGATACGGCAAGCATGATTAGATTAAACACAACGATGTTTTCCTTCACGCCCGTGTAATTTAGAGTTTCAATCGTCTTTGAAGACAAACTTGGTCTCCTTTTGTAGGGCTTGAAATAATAAAAAAACTGAAAAATCTTAAGCACTTTGCTATAGATAATTTCATCAACAGACCAAACAACATAAATACCGTTACAACAATAGAAAGCCTTAAATCTTCTATCAAAAAGAAATGCATGAAAAAAATTAAAGATTAACGATAACTAACCAATGAAACCGAATTTAACAAAGGCAATAACATGTGAAGAAATGCCTCTCACTTTGGAAAGGTAGGCGAATGTACTCTGTCATGCACCGTCAACTTGAAAAAAATTATAAACAGAGAGAAACCTGAATTCAAAATTCAGTTGTTTCTTTTTCTTCAAAATTATTTCGTTTCTTTTTTTTTTTTTTTTTTTTTGGAACAAATCTAAGCACTAATATAGAGTGGAAAAGGGAAAATGCACATACAAGCTTTGATATTTCTGAAAAAAGGAGGGGATATTCCTAACGTTCATAACCACCTATATATGCTTGGACTTGTCTGTGACTTATCCACAAAACAAGATATACATATTTCTGGTCAAGCTGCAAGTGTGTGCGTGTTTTTGAAAATGGTAAAAATTGGATATACAATTTTCTCGTGACACTTATAAAGTGAAGAGTCTGTGCAAGTGTCAAAAGCCAAAGTCATATAAGTTTTGTATTTTGTACGGCTTGTAAAGATTTCTACTTTAGAAAATGTGAAGTATCACAAGTTATTATCACAAACAGAAGTGGAACATAGGGGCTTGCAAGAAAGAAAATAACCCAGACAGTTGGTGTCATCAAGAGTGCTAGAGACGGTACCCGAACTTGCTTGCCTGCTTACTTGAATTAAAGTGATTTTCGCTCTAATGGAGCATGTATCACTGGTTTAATAACGCACCGCGTGATTTTTAATTACTCCTGGGGAAGGAAAGAGAGCCTCATCCCCCAGGCTTTTATGTACTCACAGACTATTTTTAAATTTAGCCACTCAGGTGTAGGACTAACTAGTCCTTAACAACATGACTGAAAGACTTTAAACATGAGTGGGAATTGTCTCACCACACACTCATTTTTCTGTCCGAGCGTGGTAAAGGAGGAAAAAGGTGCTCAGCAAGACAGCCATGGATGTTAAGTACTCACCAAAACGCTAGCCCGTACATATTTCAAATCAAGTCCCGTTTTTGCTAATGGACAATAAAAGGTACCAATAATGTGTTAACCACCTGTGCAATTAGTTCAAATCTAACGAGTCTGTTAAATTTCCTACTTCCTAACATATCTGTCTAATATTAGTACTTAGTGTACATAAAAATAGCCATACTGATCTTATTTTAAATTATTATGTCTAAGCGACATATACCAATTTGGTCACTGTTAGGTTTAAAAAATTAAGTTTGTTGTGGTGTTCCAATGGGTCAAGTTTGTTTCGAGAATAGTTTAGTCAAGGAGGGATACCAAGCCAAATATGGTTCCCTATTTAATAAAAAGCAATCTTTTGGAGCCCTAAAAAAAGTCTGTTTTTTCTGTTAGAAGGTAACACGTCTCTCTTTTGCTTTCACGTTCTTTCCCGCACTCCTAGTCTCATGATTCTTGATATCAGGAAATGCGTAGCCATGATGGGCGGTAATGTAAGCAGCGGTTTCTACCAGTTGACTGAGGGGGTATCCAGTGTAGGCTTGTCTGTAGAATTGGGGAAGAACTCTGACCCCTAATCCCCATTGAGAAGGTCTTGGTTTAAAGGTGTCTAGAGATTTCTAGGCAACGTATTGTATGGCTGTAATAAACTGCCCTGCTATGTTGACGTCATACAATGCTTGATCTAGCCCCATTTCGGTGTACTTCTCAACGAGGGTCAGCGTCCCCCTCCTCCTCAACCGCCTCAGTTTCCTCTTCTGGTTCTGATACTAATTCTTCAGTTGAGGTAGATAGTTTCAAATCCGCTGCTATGGTGTCTGTCGCTGTTATTGTTGTTGTGGTTGTTCTTTCAGCTGAGATTGCCTGTAGTATCGGAGTGAGAAAAGAACGTAGTGCCTCCGATAATTACATTTGAGTTTGCCATACCGTTTGTGTAACATAATTGGACCTTTGTTTTGCCACCACTCTTTCCGGGACGGGTTGTTTGTTAGGTATAGTCGGCTGTTGACTAGCTGTTATTTGTGTTCTCGAGGTGGGTGGAGTGCTAACTGGCTAGGTCTGCATTTCTTGCTCCCGCTGCTGTTGCGTATATTTCTTCCCTCCACACCGAGTTCTGGACCTAATTCTTTAAATTTCGTTGTACCCGAACTTACATTATCCATATTATCACCAACAAAAGAAAACAAAACGCACAGACCTAAAAGAAACACTCATTCACTTTTTACAGAACATTACTATTTTTAAAATTTTGATAAGCGACGGAAACGAACAACTTAGAGTCACACTTTCTAACCAAGATAAAGAAATCATGTGATGATAGACTCACTTCTGTATTTTTTCTTCTAACTGACTAACGTATCATAGGCAATGGAATGTGATTTCTTTTCGAGAGTATGGGGTAGCCCTGAAATTTTTTTTTGGGAAGTTGAAGCTATGGCGATCGCTTAGGTTATAAGATGACGGCCTCCTGTGACGACAGGCTTTCTCACAGGATAAGGTCTGATTGTTCGGAAAGAGAAGAAGAACTCTTTGGTGTCGATAAAACTGTTAACAAAGCCTCTGCCAGGTTCATGCTGCTGCTGCTGTTGCTGCTCTCTCTGCTGTTTATGAAGTCTGTACTTCTCCGTCCATTCTTTCTCCTTCTTGAATTCCTCCTTGAAGAGCTCTTCTTTCAGGTCTTCAGTGACTTTCAACATTATGATATTGTCTATCTCTTCAGGTCTCGGTATCAGACTTGTCATGACCCTATGCAAATTCATATAGGCTTCGTTCAACTTGGCTTATCTTGAGCACATCTTCGTAGGAAGATGAGTCGACAATGGATGGACAGACTGGAGACACAACACAACACAACATTTTTGAATTCAAAATTTTAAAAATAGCAATGTTCTGTAAAAAGTGAATGAGTGTTTCTTTTAGGTCTGTGCGTTTTGTTTTCTTTTGTTGGTGATAATATGGATAATGTAAGTTCGGGTACAACGAAATTTAAAGAATTAGGTCCAGAACTCGGTGTGGAGGGAAGAAATATACGCAACAGCAGCGGGAGCAAGAAATGCAGACCTAGCCAGTTAGCACTCCACCCACCTCGAGAACACAAATAACAGCTAGTCAACAGCCGACTATACCTAACAAACAACCCGTCCCGGAAAGAGTGGTGGCAAAACAAAGGTCCAATTATGTTACACAAACGGTATGGCAAACTCAAATGTAATTATCGGAGGCACTACGTTCTTTTCTCACTCCGATACTACAGGCAATCTCAGCTGAAAGAACAACCACAACAACAATAACAGCGACAGACACCATAGCAGCGGATTTGAAACTATCTACCTCAACTGAAGAATTAGTATCAGAACCAGAAGAGGAAACTGAGGCGGTTGAGGAGGAGGGGGACGCTGACCCTCGTTGAGAAGTACACCGAAATGGGGCTAGATCAAGCATTGTATGACGTCAACATAGCAGGGCAGTTTATTACAGCCATACAATACGTTGCCTAGAAATCTCTAGACACCTTTAAACCAAGACCTTCTCAATGGGGATTAGGGGTCAGAGTTCTTCCCCAATTCTACAGACAAGCCTACACTGGATACCCCCTCAGTCAACTGGTAGAAACCGCTGCTTACATTACCGCCCATCATGGCTACGCATTTCCTGATATCAAGAATCATGAGACTAGGAGTGCGGGAAAGAACGTGAAAGCAAAAGAGAGACGTGTTACCTTCTAACAGAAAAAACAGACT
Source organism: Sinohyriopsis cumingii (assembly GCA_028554795.2). NCBI lineage: Eukaryota > Metazoa > Mollusca > Bivalvia > Unionida > Unionidae > Sinohyriopsis > Sinohyriopsis cumingii. The sequence goes on from CM068828.1 coordinate 122,340,044, forward strand.
TTTTTTTAGGGCTCCAAAAGATTGCTTTTTATTAAATAGGGAACCATATTTGGCTTGGTATCCCTCCTTGACTAAACTATTCTCGAAACAAACTTGACCCATTGGAACACCACAACAAACTTAATTTTTTAAACCTAACAGTGACCAAATTGGTATATGTCGCTTAGACATAATAATTTAAAATAAGATCAGTATGGCTATTTTTATGTACACTAAGTACTAATATTAGACAGATATGTTAGGAAGTAGGAAATTTAACAGACTCGTTAGATTTGAACTAATTGCACAGGTGGTTAACACATTATTGGTACCTTTTATTGTCCATTAGCAAAAACGGGACTTGATTTGAAATAAGTACGGGCTAGCGTTTTGGTGAGTACTTAACATCCATGGCTGTCTTGCTGAGCACCTTTTTCCTCCTTTACCACGCTCGGACAGAAAAATGAGTGTGTGGTGAGACAATTCCCACTCATGTTTAAAGTCTTTCAGTCATGTTGTTAAGGACTAGTTAGTCCTACACCTGAGTGGCTAAATTTAAAAATAGTCTGTGAGTACATAAAAGCCTGGGGGATGAGGCTCTCTTTCCTTCCCCAGGAGTAATTAAAAATCACGCGGTGCGTTATTAAACCAGTGATACATGCTCCATTAGAGCGAAAATCACTTTAATTCAAGTAAGCAGGCAAGCAAGTTCGGGTACCGTCTCTAGCACTCTTGATGACACCAACTGTCTGGGTTATTTTCTTTCTTGCAAGCCCCTATGTTCCACTTCTGTTTGTGATAATAACTTGTGATACTTCACATTTTCTAAAGTAGAAATCTTTACAAGCCGTACAAAATACAAAACTTATATGACTTTGGCTTTTGACACTTGCACAGACTCTTCACTTTATAAGTGTCACGAGAAAATTGTATATCCAATTTTTACCATTTTCAAAAACACGCACACACTTGCAGCTTGACCAGAAATATGTATATCTTGTTTTGTGGATAAGTCACAGACAAGTCCAAGCATATATAGGTGGTTATGAACGTTAGGAATATCCCCTCCTTTTTTCAGAAATATCAAAGCTTGTATGTGCATTTTCCCTTTTCCACTCTATATTAGTGCTTAGATTTGTTCCAAAAAAAAAAAAAAAAAAAAAAGAAACGAAATAATTTTGAAGAAAAAGAAACAACTGAATTTTGAATTCAGGTTTCTCTCTGTTTATAATTTTTTTCAAGTTGACGGTGCATGACAGAGTACATTCGCCTACCTTTCCAAAGTGAGAGGCATTTCTTCACATGTTATTGCCTTTGTTAAATTCGGTTTCATTGGTTAGTTATCGTTAATCTTTAATTTTTTTCATGCATTTCTTTTTGATAGAAGATTTAAGGCTTTCTATTGTTGTAACGGTATTTATGTTGTTTGGTCTGTTGATGAAATTATCTATAGCAAAGTGCTTAAGATTTTTCAGTTTTTTTATTATTTCAAGCCCTACAAAAGGAGACCAAGTTTGTCTTCAAAGACGATTGAAACTCTAAATTACACGGGCGTGAAGGAAAACATCGTTGTGTTTAATCTAATCATGCTTGCCGTATCTCTTTGTGTTTTAGAGGTCATATTTCTTCTTAAGTAAATACACGCATCAATAGACAGACAGATTGGGTCATCATCCTTGAGTTTCACTGTACTTTTGGTTCTTTACTTCATACAAACCCCAAATTTATTAGTTTGAAAAAGAAAAGATAACATGCCCCTCAATACTGTAACACGTCTGTTCTGACTCTACCGATGTGAGTGTTTATGTCGAAATGTTTAAGTGAGATATAAAAAAATGGTCAGCTTGAAAACGCGAACCAATACTGTGACGCTCAGTATTTTGATGTGGTAAGAGGAAATGGTACAACACACACAAAGAGGGCTTGTAAGTTCACATTTCAGTCTGTCTGCACTGTAATGGTAACAACGCAAGAACATAGGGATTATTATGCCACACAGCCCTAGAACAAAACAATGCATCACCCGTTGTAAGCCATTTCATTGGCTATACTTATTTTCTTACCGCGTTCGCTTCGAATTGACTTAAGTAGCTATTCAGACAGTGACGAGAATGGCCATGCTTTACTGGGTCTATCCTATAGGCGATTTATATAAAAAAATATTTTTAAAAATTAAACTAATGCACGAACAATCGTACCATGGGCGATCCCATGGAAATTGTGTCCGTCTTATTGCAAAATACATCAACATTTAATTTAACCGTGCAGATCGCTAGAACAAACCTCTGATAATATACATTTTGAAAAGTGTTGTGTGACACGGATCGCCATTGTCGCTTGGTGTCTGCTTTCTTGTTCGAAAAGAGATCGTTTCGTCTTGACTATAAAAATCTAATTTGACTAAGTTTTACGCACTACTTGAACTCACACATTTACGTTGTAGGTGTAAGCGGTCGTTATCAGTTTTCTGGAAGTTCGCTTTTGCGTTTCTCAGATGTGATACTATTTTTTATGGACCGAACGAAATTTCTTTTGGCGTGAATCAGGACTCGTGGTTTTGTGTCATAATTGGAGAGCATTGATTAAAGCTCAGTTATGTCGTCTTCGAAATCGCTGACACGGATTTGAACTAACACTTCAGGTTTTGTGTGAGGCGATACGGTACATCATTGCTTTTTACTTCCTCAATGAAATCGTTTCATCTTATTGCAAAATTACATTTGACTAGGTTTCATACGCAGCAGGTCCATGTATATAAGGAGAGTGTCTTAGCGTCAGAGTATTCATTCCGCTCTCAAACGATCAAGAAGATGGAAGAGTCAGCACAGATCGACCTGTTGGTCGAATATTTGCTAAAAGTCATACGAAAGCATAATTCACATGCGAAAGTGGCAACAAAACTTACTCTTTTGGTCGTTGATTTGATGAGAGTCATACGAAAGTGTGTAAGTGCTAATGAAGTTTGCTATATCTGCAAAGGTAAATGGGTATTTGTCTCCAGAATACCTGCTTCGTCTAAGAAAGAGAGACAAAAGTCAAGATACCTAATATCGTTGTCAGGAGAAAGGACACTGGAATTCAGAGTGCCCTACGAGAAAAGAGAAGAAACAAAAACAAGACGAAACAGAGAAGAGGGATTCAGAAGAAGAAGAAATTGAAGATGATGAAGAACTTGTGCCAGTAAAAACATGGAAATGGAAAAATTGACAATGTGAGCCGATGCGTTGGCCCTGATGTGAAATTTCATACTACCTTCTAAAAGAGAATAGACCAGAAAGAAAACGTAAGTGTCTCTTGGTCTTGACATTGTATAATAAGGATGGCGTGTTTTGTTTTTTACTCACACTTTATGAAATTGTGCTCTTTCACCTCTCTCTATCCCTCTGGATCATGTTTTAGTTAGAATTGAAATGGAAGGATGTTTTCCTTCACGCACGCTCTTTAGGCATGCAAGTCCGTAAACAATAGTCAGTCTATTCGTCCATCATTTTGTGTCTTGATGTTTCCTAAATCACACACTAATGCCATAAAATAACGGGTTAAATGGGTTTTGTAGTGTTGGGAGTGGGGGTGGGTGGGGTGTAGGTGTTTGGCAGAGTTGGTCATTGCAGGTGAGGGCTTAGGTGCTTTCAAAAAACTTTTTCTTCTTCACTCTGTGTTGATGGAATATAATGGGTTATTTTCTTCACTCTCTGTTGATAGTATATATAAAGGGTTATTTCTTCACTGCGTGTGGATAGTGTATAATGGTTTTCTTCTTCTTCCCTCTGTGGTGTGCGTGTGTGTGTGTGTGTGTGTGTGTGCGTGTGTGTGTGTGTGTGTGTGTGTGTCTGCGCGCGTATGTTGTGTATGTGTGTGAGTCTGCGCGCGTATGGTGTGTGTGTGTGTGTGTGTGTGTGTGTTTGTTCGCGTACGTTGTGTAGATCGTATATTTGGTTGTTTTTTTTTCTTCCTCCCGAGTGTGGATAGTATATTTGGGTTTGTTTTTTCCTCTTCCCTCTGTGTGTGTGTGTGTGTGTGTGTGTGTGTGTGTGTGTGTGTGTGTGTGAGTCTGCGCGCATATGTTGTGTGTGTGTGTGTGTGTGTTTGTTCGCGTACGTTGTGTAGATCGTATATTTGGTTGTTTTTTTTTCTTCCTCCTGAGTGTGGATAGTATATTTGGGTTTGTTTTTTCCTCTTCCCTCTGTGTGTGTGTGTGTGTGTGTGTGTGTGTGTGTGAGTCTGCGCGCGTATGTTGTGTGTGTGTGTGTGTGTGTTCGCGTACGTTGTGTAGATCGTATATTTGGTTGTTTTTTTTTCTTCCTCCCGAGTGTGGATAGTATATTTTGGGGTTTGTTTTTTCCTCTTCCCTCTGTGTGTGTGTGTGTGTGTGAGTCTGCGCGCGTATGTTGTGTGTGTGTGTGTGTGTGAGTCTGCGCGCGTATGTTGTGTGTGTGTGTGTGTGTGTTTGTTCGCGTACGTTGTGTAGATCGTATATTTGGTTGTTTTTTTTTCTTCCTCCCGAGTGTGGATAGTATATTTTGGGGTTTGTTTTTTTCCTCTTCCCTCTGTGTGTGTGTGTGTGAGTCTGCGCGCGTATGTTGTGTGTGTGTGTGTGTGTGTGTGTGTGTGTGTGTGTGTATTGGTCTCTGTTTGCCCCTATAAAACTCACTTTATCCCTATCAGATACACTCTACCTACCTACCTACAGTAGCGCGTATTCAGGTCAGCCACTTGCAACACTGTTGCCATTTATCCCCTAGTGCTCAGTACAGTGACGTCACTGACGCTGGAAATTTTGAGACTATAAATATCGACTTGGGGATTTCCACATTTTGTAGCTATACATATATACTAGAATTCATAAACAGGAACGTCACTCAAGCTGAGGCTATAAAAAGATAGTGGGATTTTCCAAAGGAAAAACCCACAAGTTGGAGCTATAAATAGATAGTGGGATTTCATAGGAATTTCAGCTGATTATAGATACATACGTATTTATCCACGATCGTCACAGAAGTCGATATTGTAAGTAGTTACTAATTTTATCCATTTTAGTCTAAACCATTGTAACTTAATTTTCGGGGATATGTTTATATTCCTTTAAATTCTGGGACAATTTCGTCATTTTAGCGTTACTTTTAGTCACATCCATTTTGTCGTTGAGCATTTCCTTGATTATAGCTATTTATAGCATCATTACAATTATGCAAATTT
>CM068828.1:122352718-122460218 GCA_028554795.2 Sinohyriopsis cumingii
CACACACACAGAGGAAAGAGGAAAAAAACAAAACCAAAGATACTATCCATACAAACGTACGCGAACGCATACAGACTCCAAATATACTATCCACACAACGTCGCTAACGCATACAAACCCCAAATAGACTATCAACACAGAAGGGAGATAATACAAACCCCAAATAAACTATCCACACAAACGTTCGCGAACGCATACAAACTCCAAATATACTATCCACACAAACGTACGCGAACGCATACAAACCCCAAATATACTTTCCATACAAACGGCCCCGAAAGCATACAATTCCCAAATATACTATCCACACAACGTCGCTAACGCGGACAAACCCCAACTATACGATCTACACTCGGGAGGAAGAAGAAGAAAACAACCAAATATACGATCTACACAACGTATGCGAATACACACACACACACACACACACACACACACACAGAGGGAAAAGGAAAAAACAAACCCCAAATATACTATCCACAAAGAAGGGAGATAATACAAAACCCAAATATACTATCTACACATGGAAGAGGAAAAATACAAATCCCATACCTACTATCCACACGGAGGTGAGATGTAAATAAAATAAACCCCATATCTACAATCTACGCAGAGGGAAGAAATAAATAACCCAATATATACTATCCTCAAAGAGGGAAGAGGAAAAAGCCATAATATACTAACCACACAGAAGGAAGAAGAAAGCAATTATACACTATCCACACGGAGTGAAGAAATAACCCTTTATATATACTATCAACATAGAATGAAGAAAATAACCCATTATATTCCATCAACACAGTGAAGAAGAAAAGTGTTTTGAAAGTACCTAAGCCCTCACCTGCAATGACCAACTCTGTCAAGCACCTACACCCCACCCCACCCCCAACACTACAAAACCCATTTAACCCGTTATTTTATGGCATCAGTGTGTGATATAGGAAACATCAAGACACAAAATGATGGATGAATATTGTTTACCGACTTGCATGCCTAAAGAGCGTGCGTGAAGGAAAACATCCTTTCATTTCAATTCTAACTAAAACATGTTCCAGAGGGATAGAGATAGGTGAAAGAGCACAATTTCATAAAGTGTGAGTAAAAAACAAAACACGCCATCCTTATTATAGAATGTAAAGACTAAGAGACACTTACGTTTTCTTTCTGGTCTATTCTCTTTTAGAAGGTAGTATGAAATTTCACATCAGGGCCAACGCATCGGCTCACATTGTCAATTTTTCCATTTCCATGTCTTTACTGGCACAAGTTCTTCGTCATCTTCAATTTCTTCTTCTTCTGAATCCCTCTTCTCTGTTTCGTCTTGTTTCTGTTTCTTCTCTTTTCTCGTAGGGCACTCTGAATCCCAGTGTCCTTTCTCCCGACAACGATATTAGGTATCTTGACTTTTGTCTCTCTTTCTTAGACGAAGCAGGTATTCTGGAGACAAATACCCATTTACCTTTGCAGATATAGCAAACTTCATTAGCACTTACACACTTTCGTATGACTCTCATCAAATCAACGACCAAAAGAGTAAGTTTTGTTGCCACTTTCGCCTGTGAATTATGCTTTCGTATGACTTTTAGCAAATATTTGACCAGCAGGTCGATCTGTGCTGACTCTTCCATCTTCTTGATCGTTTGAGAGTGGAATGAATACTCTGACGCTAAGACACTCTCCCTTTATACAGGCTGCGTATGAAACCTAGTCAAATGTAATTTTGCAATAAGATGAAACGATTTCATTGAGAAAGTAAAAGGCAATGATGTACCGTATCGCCTCACACAAAACCTGAAGTGTTAGCTCAAATCCGTGTCAGCGATTTCGAAGACGACATAACTGAGCTTTAATCAATGCTCTCCATTAATGCCACAAAACCACGAGTCCTGATTCACGCCAAAAGAAATTTCGTTTGGTCCATAAAAAATAGTATCACATCTGAGAAACGCAAAAGCGAACTTCCAGAAAACTGAGAACGACGGCTCACACCTACAACGTAAATTTATGAGTTCATGAAGTGCGTAAAACTTAGTCAAATTCAATTTTTATAGTCAAGGCGAAACGATCTCTTTTCGAACAAGAAAGCAGACACCAAGCGACAATGGCGATCCGTGTCACACAACACTTTTCAAAATGTATATTATCAGAGGTTTGTTCTAGCGATCTGCACGGTTAAATTAAATGTTGATGTATTTTGCAATAAGACGGACACAATTTCAATGGGATCGCCCATGGTACGATTGTTCGTGCATTAGTTTAATTTTTAAAAATATTTTTTTATATAAATCGCCTATAGGATAGACCCAGTAAAGCATGGCCATTCTCGTCACTGTCTGAATAGTTACTCAAGTCAATTCGAAGTGAACGCGGTAAGAAAATAAGTATAGCCAATGAAATGGCTTACAACGGGTGATGCATTGTTTTGTTCTAGGACTGTGTGGCATAATAATCCCTATGTTCTTGCGTTGTTACCATTACAGTGCAGACAGACTGAAATGTGAACTTACAAGCCCTCTTTGTGTGTGTTGTACCATTTCTTCTTATCACATCAAAATACTGAGCGTCACAGTATTGGTTCGCGTTTTCAAGCTGACCATTTTTTTACATCTCACTTAAACATTTTAACATAAACACTCACACTCACATCGGTAGAGTCAGAACAGACGTGTCACAGTATTGAGGGGCATGTTATTTTTTTTTCTTCAAACTAATAAATTTGGGGTTTGTATGAAGTAAAGAACCGAAAGTACAGTGAACCTCAAGGATGATGACCCAGTCTATCTGTCTATTGATGCGTGTATTTACTTAAGAAGAAATATGACTTCTAAAACACAAAGAGATACGGCAAGCATGATTACAATGAACACAACGATGTTTTCCTTCACGCCCGTGTAATTTAGAGTTTCAATCGTCTTTGAAGACAATCTTGGTCTCCTTTTGTAGGGCTTGAAATAATAAAAAAAACTGAAAAATCTTAAGCACTTTGCTACAGATAATTTCATCAACAGACTAAACAACATAAATACCGTTACAACAATAGAAAGGCTTAAATCTTCTATCAGAAAGAAATGCATCAAAAAAATTAAAGATTAACGATAACTAACCAATGAAACCGAATTTAACAAAGGTAATGACATGTGAAGAAATGCCTCTCACTTTGGAAAGGTAGGCGAATGTACTCTGTCATGCACCATCAACTTGAAAAAAAATTATAAACAGAGAGAAACCTGAATTCAAAATTCAGTTGTTTTTTCTTCAAAATTGTTTCGTTTCTTTTTTCTTTTTTTTTGGAACAAATCTAAGCACTAATATAGAGTGGAAAATGGAAAATGCACATACAAGCTTTGATAGTTCTGAAAAAATGAGGGGATATTCCTAACGTTCATAACCACTTATATATGCTTGGACTTGTCTGTGACTTATCCACAAAACAAGATGTACATATTTCTGGTCAAGCTGCAAGTGTGTGCGTGTTTTTGAAAATGGTAAAAATTGGATATACAATTTTTTCGTGACACTTATAAAGTGAAGAGTCTGTGCAAGTGTCAAAAGCCAAAGTCATATAAGTTTTGTATTTTGTATGGCTTGTAAAGATTTCCACTTTAGAAAATGTGAAGTATCACAAGTTATTATCACAAACAGAAGTGGAACATAGGGGCTTGCAAGAAAGAAAATAACCCAGGCAGTTGGTGTCATCAAGAGTGCTAGAGACGGTACCCGAACTTGCTTGCTTGCCTGCTTGAATTAAAGTGATTTTCGCTCTAATGGAGCATGTATCACTGGTTTAATAACGCACTGCGTGATTTTTAATTACTCCTGGGGAAGGAAAGAAAGCCTCATCCCCCAGGCTTTTATGTACTCACAGACTATTTTTAAATTTAGCCACTCAGGTGTAGGACTAACTAGTCCTTAACAACCTGACTGAAAGGGTTTAAACATGAGTAGTGAATGGGGATACCCTAGGGACAATGGGAATTACCATTAGAAACACCCTTGGGTCAATCTGGGGACTATGTAAATTTAACATTAACCACCGTGGGTCACTCTAGGGACAATGGAAATTTAACATGGGCAAAAAACCCTGGGTCACTCTGGGAACAAGGGAATTTAACATTGGAGAAAGGAAATATCCATGCTAGGGACATTCTAGGGACAAAGGCATTCGAACAATGGAAATTTAACATGGGAGATATTGCTGGGTCACTCTAGGGACAATGGGAATTGAACATGGGGAATAGAGTTTGGGCCTGTATAGGGACAAGGGGAATTGAACATGGGATTTATTTTTTTTAAATTTTTAAAAAAGGGGTAGGCAATGGAAAGTCAATCTCTTTTCGAGAAATGTGGGTGGCCCTGAAAAGGGCCTTTGGTTTTATGTTGATATTAACATAGACGGCATCTGTCACATCTTCTTCTTCTTAAACTCCTTCTAACTGCAGGTCCATACACAAGTACCCTCTTGAGGCATCCTTGTCTTTCTATGTAAACTCTTCTAATCCATAGAATAGTATCTGTCCTATCGACAACAGTCCACTTGGACCGGACATACATGGGTATGTCCGTCCTGAACATCATTGTTGACACAATGGTGGAAGATTGAACATCGGTCCACATCTTGAGGCTCCGAGAACAGGTGAGTGATTGCGCTGAACTGCGCTTATTTATAGGGAGAGGAAGGATTGAAACGGATTGAGTTCATTGACCAATCCAAACACGCGTGACAAAATTCAGTCAGCCCGCATCCAATCCGAAGACAGCGGTCTGTGACGTCACGTGGTCTATATAGAGTCGCTTGCGCCTGTGTGCAGTCAATCTATGCGACAGTGATTCAACATGACGGAAACTCAGAAAACGATTCACTGGGGTGCACCAGCAGTGGAGACCGCCCAGGGGAACCCGGACTTACTTTCAAAAGAGGTACATTGGGATTTTGTGGATTTTCTTACCTCGCAAGAATTTGTTCCGGAACCTTCGTCTCATTCTTCATTACCGCAAGTGGAGAGTTTTAGACAGAGACAGAAAGAAGAATTGGAGAAATTTATGCAACGACAAAAGGAAGCGGAACAAGCTTTTCTCCTACAGCAACAGCAACAGCAACAAGAAGAGGTAAGAAAAAAACAACAACAAGAAGAAATAGCAGCAAAGAAACAAGAGGGTGAAAATCAAACGGCCACGGTACTGTTGGACATTTTAGCGGAGTTAAGAAGTCTGAAACAAATGTATCAGACTTCTTTATCACGACCGAAGAGAATACGACCTTCCCGAGCTAAACACGCCGACCCTGTGACTAAGCCTACCGTACCACCCTTAGTGATTTCAACCCAATCATCATCATCAGAAGTAGGCCTCGGCCGTGGCAAAGTCTTAAGGCAGTTAAAGTTGATTGCTTAAACTCACCCCTACACCAAAAAAGGCCCTTTTCAGGGCCACCCACTTCTCTCGAAAAGAGATAGTCTTTCAATTTGCCAATAACTCAAAAATCAACAAAAAAAAAACCATTTTACCCTTATAGTACGTGTCTGTGTATGAGTGCGTGAGTGTAGCTTCTTATTTAAAATCAAAACTCAAAGACACTTACCTTATATAATTAATGTATTCTTTTCTCCATAGTTACAATCCAATTCACAATTCACAACAGAACACTTTATAAATTACATTCACTTCTTCTGTTTCTTTTTTTTACTCTCTTTTTTTCAATTTCTTCACTGTCACAGTCTTTTCCTCCTCTTCCTCCTCACTTTCTTCCCTTCTTCTTTTCTTCTCCTGTTTCTTTTTCTTCACCTGGCTGCTTTCTTCCTCTGAAGAATCTCTCTCTTCTTCTGAAGAATCCCTCTTTTCTTCTGACTCCTCTTGTTTCTTTTTGGGGCAATCTGGAGACCAATGTCCTTTTTCTTGACAATAATAACAGGTATCTTGACTTTTGTCTTTTCTAGCCCCTGTTTTTTTTTTCTTTTTTGACGGTTTGGATCGAGTTTAGCAGACCCGCAGAACTAAACCCCTTCCAAAGTCATGGACAAGATTCAACACGTACAACAATCTAATGATCAGTTTGACATCATCGATGGTAAAGCCACACTGAAAATGGCCCACGTCTCTCCTCCTCAAGGGACTGGACGCAAAAAAGTCTTATTGGTGGACGACCTTCGCAACACCAAAACAAGTCTCGTCCGAATTCACAATTCTCAAGACCAGATGTGTTTAGCCCGAGCCATCGTGGTGGGACGAACCTATGCCAACAAGAACGACACGGTAGAATGGAAAAGAACCTGGGAGAATATTCGAAAATCGGACCGAGCCAAACAACCAAATGAAGCAGAACTCCTGTTACAACAAGCCGGACTGTCCAAAGACACACCCTGTTGCATTCCTGAGATGCGAAAATTGCAAGATGTCCTAGCTCCACTCTACACCTTGAAAGTGCACCCTCAAGAAATGTGCGGACCTCTGTTGTTTCGAGGGAAAGACTTTAAGGACGGAAAATACATTCATGTCTATTATCACGATGACCATTTCGATACCATTACCAGTATCACCGGATTCCTGGGATATGGTTATTATTTGTGAGAAATGTGACTATGGCTATAACAATCGAGAGCAACACAAACATTGCGGATGGAAATGCCCAGGATGTTTGGCCTCTCCACCCTGTCTGAGCGAAGGACAGGAAACAATACACTGTCCTGCTTGTCTGCGCACGTTTGTCAGCCCTGCCTGTTACCAACAACATCTGAAGACGCAAGGTTCACAGCAGAAATGTGCTTGTCAACTCCTGAGATTGTGCCCTACGTGTGGACAAGGCCTACGTACCAACAGTACCAAGACACACGTATGTTCAGCAGAAAAAAAAATGTCACATTTGTCACCACATCGTGGACTTGGAACACCAATGCTATTTGCAAAAATACCAACCCCAACCAGAGAAAGAGGACGGTCACAAGAAGAAAGGCAATTTCATCCTTTTCGATTTCGAATGCATGCAAGAGACCGGCATTCACATTCCTAATTTCTGCGTGGCTCATCGAACGTGCGAGAAGTGCATTCAGGAACCTATCTTCAGTCATTGTCCTCACTGCAGTAAAATTCCCGGAGGGCTTGAAAAAATCTTTCGAGGACCGAACACGTTAGCCGATTTTGCCCAATGGGTCTTAGACCCCATCGACAAGACGTGGAGCCAAGAGGACATCGAACGTTACGGAGATTGTCATCGTCATGCCACAGTGATGGCTCACAATTTCTCCGGATACGATGGACAGTTTCTTTTGAGATACTATACGGAACAAGGCACCGAACGTCCTAAAGTCACTTTGAACGGAGCCAAAATCATTTTCATGCAAGTGGGACAAGTGCAGACAAGTGGATTCAGCATGCCCGCAACGGAGGGGGTGAAAAGACCATCGGATCGTATTCGGTCGATGGCTGGGACTTAGAAAACCCCAAGATCGTGTACGAGTTTAACGGTTGCTTATTTCACGGATGTCCCGTCTGTTACCCTGATCGTAGCACTAAAATTCAGTTTTTACAACGAATCATGGAAGACTTGTACCAGGACACTTGTCAGCGACGCCTAAAGTTGGAACAGGAAGGATACCAAGTGGTGGAAATGTGGGAACACGAATACGATCACCGTATGAAAACCGATCCCGAATTTAAACGCCTCGTGGAAAGTTACCAGTTCATGGACCCGCTGAACCCGAGGGATAGTTTGTACGGAGGAAGGACCAATGCCACCTGTTTGCTGTACCAAGCCGACGAAGAGAAAGGAGAAGAAATCAAATACATGGACGTGTGTTCGCTGTATCCCTACGTGTGCAAATATTGTCCCTTTCCTGCAGGGCACCCGCAATTGCTGACGGAAGACATCGACCTGAAAAACATTCGACAATACGAAGGCTTGATCAAGTGTAAAGTTTTGCCTCCCACAGACTTGTACCATCCCGTCTTACCTCACCATTGCCAAGGCAAACTGATGTTTCCTTTGTGCTGTACTTGTGCCGAAACGTGCAACCAAGACCAATCTTCTCAGCACACCCAGGAAGAACGGGCCTTGACGGGGACGTGGGTCAGCGTAGAATTGTTCAAAGCTCTGGACATGGGATACCAACTGTTAGAAGTGTACGAAATTTGCCACTTTCCCAAGACACAACAATACCACAAGGGTGACTCCAGTCAGAAAGGCATTTTCGCAGACTACGTGGATGCCTTTTTGAAACTGAAGCAAGAAGACAGCGGCTATCCTTCCTGGTGTCACACTTCCGAAGACGAAAAGACATTCAAAGAGAAATACTATGAACAAGAAGGCATCTCTTTAGACCACATCGAGAAAAACGAAGGCAGGCGATCGTTTGCCAAAGTGATGTTAAATTGCTTATGGGGTAAAATGGCACAACGACCGTGTTTACCCAAGACGGAATATTTGACAGAACCTTCCCGCTACTTCCAGATGATTCACGACAAAACCAAATACATGAAACACGTGGACGTCGTTCGAGAGGATTTGATCTTGGTCAATTACGAAGAAGATTTAGACTTTGTACAAGACGACCCTTTTGGAAATGTCATCATTGCGGCTTACGTGACAGCTCATGCTCGCTTAAAATTGTACGAAGCTTTTGAACTGTTAGGGGAACGTGTCCTGTACTTTGACACGGACAGTTGCATTTACATCCATCACCCGAGTCAACAGCACCCTGACATCGAAGGAGACCGTTTAGGAGCCTGGACAGACGAGCATCCCGAAGACAAGATTCTAAGTTTCGTCAGTGGCGGTCCCAAAAATTACGGTTACGAATACCGGGACCCACAAGGAGAAGTGCACACGACGTGTAAAGTGAAAGGATTGACTCTGAATTATCGTACCAGTCGTGTGGTCAACTTTGGGGTATTGAAAGAAGCCTTGCAATCGGGAGAAGATGAACACTTTAAAGTGACCACCTATCAACCGAACAAGATTGTACGTTTACCCACTCACCACATTGTCAGTCGACCCTTGGAAAAAGTCTATCAAATCGTGTACCAGAAGCGAGTGCGACTTTCCAATCATTTCACCTTACCGTATGGACACGTCGGTATTGGTCTGTATATAAAAAAGGAACCCTAGGCAAGATCGATAGTTCATTGTGACTACCAAGACCAAGTGAAAAAGATGAATACTTTCAGAGAAACACAAAACAAGTTTAGAAAGGCACAATTCAAGTGTGGGCCTTCTGAAGTGGAATGCGATTGTGAGCCTTGCGACTTTTCAACCTGTGTTAGTGACGGTGCCAGAAGAACCCGTCACCCAGGACTGTCGTGGACAGGCCTGAAAGGCCCTTTCGGGAGGACACTTGTGTAACCTTACCCCCTATAAAACTGGTCAGAACATTACCCAAAACATGTTGTACAGACACTTGTGTTTATTCTACGTTGATGGTTATCATGTGCCTTTTATCGTTGTACTTAAGCCTTTGGCTTTTATGTATTTTTTGCCTTTCGTATTCATGTTTAAAACATTCAATAAACGTGTTCTGAAAAAAAGTATATAAACTCTCGTCTTGTTTGTTTTCGTGTCACAAGTGACATTCCTGACACTATGGCTACCTCTGCTGTCTCTGCTCCCTCTTCCTCTACTGTCAAAGTCATCGACGAACACTTAGATCGTGCCAGTTGGGAGGCTTTGTATCTTCGCCATCCTTTTAACATGCTCATTGCTGGACCTAGCGGTTCAGGCAAAACCGAATTCGTCAAACGTTTGATCGAACATAAACATCATTTGATCGATCGGCCACCTCAACGCATCGTGTGGTGTTACAAAGAGTGGCAATCGGCGTACAGCGTCTTGCGAGAAAGTCAAGTCGATTCCATCGTGTTTGTGGAAGGCATTCTTAAAGAAGATGACGGCATCGTCTCTGACTCCCGTCAAACCCAATTGGTCATTTTTGACGACATGTTAGGAGAAGACGAAGAAGAAATTAAACTGTGGTTCACGCGCAAAGGGCATCACCGTAATGCCAGTGTCGTTTACATCACCCAAAATTTGTTTCAACAAAGTAAAGCCCATCGCACCATCAGTCTCAATGCGCATTACGTGGTCTTGTTTAAAAGCCCTCGAGATAAACCGCAAGTGCAAGTCTTAGCCAAACAGTTAGGGACACCTTGGCTGACTCAGGTGTACGACGATGCCACTCAAACGCCACACGCCTATTTACTCGTCGATTTGAAACCTACGACCCCCGAGGATTTGCGATTTCGTACCCACTTGTTTCACCACTGGGGCCAAGACGGAGGGCCTGTCCTGTACACGTCTCCGTCCTCAACTTAATTTCACTCCACAAAAAAATCTATAAAAACCTCAGACCCTTTTCGTCTGTCTCACACACATTTTGAAAATGACGTCCCTGCAGTCGCATCTTCCCGTCAAATTGATTCGTGCCTTGTATGGCATCAGTCGAGAAAAAAATCCACAAACACGAGCTCGTGTCTTACAAGCTAGTCTCAATGAAGTCTTACGATGATTCACGGTGACGGCACGTCAATTACTCCAAGGAATCATTCAGATTCCTCATCAAACCAAACGCTTTTTTGATCGAAACAAAGTCGCTTTGACCCAACTGGCCGATCCCCGCATCGACACTCAAACTAAAAAACAAATCATTTTGAAACCTGGAGGGAGCGGTACTCTAGGAGGGGTCATCATTCGCTTTCTCTTAAGATGGGATCCTAATGCCCCCAAACTTCTCCCCAAGAAAAAAGTCAAACGAAGCTCCAAGAAGGAGAAAAAGACCAGGTCCCCAAGGAGAACTTCTCCAGTGGCGGGACCCTCCTCTTACCAGACACCACCCCGGAAAAAGAAAAGAAGCCCCCAGAAAAAGAAAAGTCCACAGAAGAAAACTAGTCGCAAGAGAGGCACTTCGGCCAGGACGCAACTTTACACTCGCAAACCTGACCTGCCACGACGGTGACCGTGTCTCCGGCAGCCTCAAGTTCATCCACTTCTCCGTTGATGACACCAAGAACTGAAGAGTACTTGGAGACGTTGATCACACCAAGAACTTCTCCGTTGATGACCCCAAGAAGAACTTCCCCAGTGGCAGGACCCTCCAATTTAGTGGCAGTGGCTGCTGCTCACAAAGTACCTTCTCCCAAAATCAAAGTCCAAGAAAGATCGGGCATGTTACAAAGTTTACTGGATTTGTCCAAGCAAGAACTGGCTCGATTTAGTCCGTTACGTACCCCTGCACGACGTGTCATGCCTGTCCTCAAATTGATACGACGTAAAGACAATCAGTGGCGACGCGTTCCAGTATAAAAAAGGTGTGTGACCAAGTAGGGTATCAGTGTCTTTTGGTGCTCCTGAAGACTCAAAGATGTCACCCTCCAGAAAACATCCCTCTTCTAAACAACCCCAAGGAAAGAAAAGGAAAGGACTACCTCCTCGTTTAGTCAATCATGGGGACATGTTATCTGTCCTGTCCAAAGCTTCTCCACCCCTACGAAAAAAACTCATTCAATCGGCCTCCAAAGAGGTCATCGATACCGTGTGCGAATGCTGTTTGAACGTCTTGAAAGGCACGATCCCTTTGTCCAAACACCAGAAACAATGTTTAGGCAAACATCGTCACGTTCTTCGCCAAATGGTTCAAAAGAAAATTCCCCTTCGTCAAAAGAAGAAGATGTTGGTCCAACGTGGACGCATTTTACCCCTCTTGTTAGGTCCCTTACTGAAAGGAGTCTTGGGAACCATGTTGGGAGGACTGGTGGGAGCAAGATAAAAAGGCCCTCGGAAGTCCCAAGATCTCAGAATCGACCATTGACAACCCCATGGAAGGACTAAAACTAGCTTTAGTGCCTTACAAACGATGGATGGAATACCATCGTTGGCAAGAACAACGCACCCCGCATTTACCTCCCAATCCCAATTTGAGCGAGATGTCCCAGTTACAACACGAACTGCAGTCCTTGATGGATCGCCAAGATTTGTCCGAAACAGAAAAATCGCAAAAGTACGGTCAACTCTTGCAACGACTGCAACTCTTTCACCAGAAAGCTTTAGACGAAACAGCTCTACCCACTCTGAAAGATTTTAAGACCTTGATGAAAAGTCCAGCACCATCACCAGTACCAGTACCACCACTACCAGTGACCAAGACAGAAAAAGGAGAAGAAGAAGAAGAAGGGTTTCAAACTCCACCAGAAAAAGTACGCAAGTTAACAACACCACCTACCTCCAGAATTGGATGGATTAAAAAGATGATGGCCACCCCTTCTTCATCACAAGAGAAAAAGAAAGTGAAGACAGAAGTGAAGACAGAAGTGAAACAAGAACCGATATCCCCCGCTCAGACCTCCTCCTCTTCGACACCTATTGCCGGTCGCACACGCAAAGCATTGCAATCCAAGAAAATACCCCAAGAGAAAAAGGGTAGCATCCTCCAAGAGTGGGTGTCTTATTAACACACAAACACAAAAAAATGGAAAAAGTCTTAGCCAGCATTTACTACGATCCCTCGCATCCTGCAGGTTACGCAGGAGTTCAAAAATTGTATCGTGCTGCCAAAATGCGACTGAAAAGTCCCCGTTTACCTCAGGTGCAATGATGGTTACAAGAACAAGCTACCTACACTTTACACAAACCCATTCGACGCAAGTTTTCCAGAAGTCGCACCCGAGTGGAAGGCATCGATCATCAATGGCAAGCCGATTTAGCCGATGTCTCTCATTTGGCCAGCTACAATCGTGGCTACAAATATTTGTTTTGTGTCATCGACGTCTTTTCCAAATTTGCCTGGGTCGTGCCCTTGACTTTCAAATCGAGCAGCGAGTTAGTGCGAGCCCTGCAACAGGTGTTGAAACAAAGTGGTCGTCACCCTCTTCGATGGCAAACGGACAAAGGCACCGAATTTCTGAACCAACCTTTCCAAAAAGAATTAAAGAAACATGACATTCATTTTTTTACCACCGAGAATCCCGAAACCAAAGCCAGCATCGTGGAACGTTTTCAACGTACTTTGAAAGAACGCATGTGGAAATATTTTACGCATCACCACACTCTGAAGTACATCGACATCTTACCGCACCTGGAGCAAGCGTACAACCAATCTTACCATCGAAGCATCGGACGTACCCCGCAAGAAGTGACTCCCGACAACGAAGTGCTGGTGTTTGAGCGCCTGTTTGGTACGTCCCCGACGAGGGCTGTCCCCAAGAAAAGTGGAGAGTTGGCCGTAGGAGATTGGGTGCGCATTGGCAAAACCAAACGCACTTTCGACAAAGGTTACTTACCTAACTGGAGGACCGAATTGTTTCGTGTCACTGGACGAGTGCATAGCCGTCATCCTGCCGTCTATAAATTGGAAGACATGAACGGAGAAGTGCTCAAAGGAACGTTTTATTTGCCCGAGTTACAACGTGTCACCAAAAAAGAAGACGACGTGTACGACATCGAAAGCATTCTCGAACGCAGAACCCGTAAAGTAGGCAAACGACGTGTCAAAGAAGTCAAAGTACGTTGGAAAGGATATCCACCCAGTTTTGATTCTTGGATCGACGCTTCGCAAGTCATCGACTATAAAAAGAAGTGACCATCATGCCTTTTCGCACAGACGCAGCTACGTCGACCACTCCTTCACCTAGTTCTTCTGTGCAAGATTTACAAAAACAACCTTTGTGGGTGTGGTGTGGAGAACGTGTGCCTAAAACGCAAATCGTCTTTTTCTGCCAAATCTTCGTGGTGTATTGTGTCATCGGGGCAGCCATTGCCAATTTGAGTTTGCAACAAGGAGACAAACAATTGTGGACCATTTTATTGAGCAGTTGCATCGGTTACCTGCTTCCCAATCCCTCCCTGAAATTCTCCTCGAACGGGAACCACGGAAACCTTGTGTCCAGTGTCAGTGCCAGTCACCACTTCAACAACAACCAGAACCCCATTTTGGGCGGAGACACGCCTCTGACGTCCAGTAACCCCTCGAACAGCCACAGAACTCTGGAATTATGAGTCACCAAAACCAATTTTACTTAACCTTACCCAGTGACAGTTCCATGGAGGTGTTTCCCAACAACATGTTGTGCTGTTACACGGCCAAATTACCTCAGACCATCCCCTTAGATCACGAAGCCCATTGGGAAGTGGGTTTCGTAGAAATCATTCACCCGACCCAAGTCCTCAATGTCCTTCCCAATCAAAATGTTTTTGATTGAGAAGTTCATGACGAACAATTGCAACAGTACTTGGATACCTAAGGCAAATATGACAAGAAAACCCCTGGCACAAAAAATCAAAAGTACACCACCTATCACTTGTTCATTTCTCCAGGCTATTATTTTAGTGGTCAACATTTGGTTAGCACCATAGCCTCCAGATTTAATGTCGTGTTTCTGAATGCTTTGGAGAGTGTCAAAAAAAGTGTCACCATGGAATACCACAAAACAGCTCGTCGCTTCTCGATGAAATTTGACGGAAGTAAAATCCTGTCCATTTTATTTTGTCCTGAATTGTTTGACATGTTGGGCGGAGACATGGACATGAGAATGGCCATGCTCAAGAAAAACTAATTACCAATCGTTTACGACAACGAGTCTTTTAGCAAGTTATTTCGTACCCCGGTAGAACTGAATCAAGGACTGAATTTGATGTTCGTGTACTCCGATGTGGTAAAGTACAACGTGGTGGGACACACCTCTGTGCCGTTACTGAGTGTCATTCCTTTCAAAGTGGATTCTGCCACGGTCACTGACGAGGAAGGTGGAAACACTTATCTCATTCACCGCGAATTTGTCCATCCTCACTATTTGCCTGTCAGCAAGTCGTATTTGGACACGGTCAACATTGCTATAAAAGGAGATCTGGGACAAAATATTCCATTCACCAAAGGAAAAGTCACGGTGAAACTCCATTTTCGAAAACGGTTCTCTCACGACTCGTAACTCATGTATCCAGTGTACCGAGGGGTTGCTCGACAGCGAGGACACGGTTTAGGAGATATGTTAAAATCGGCTTTTAGTTCGGTGGCCCCGGTGTTGAAACCGATTGTGACACGCGGATTGCACGCCTTGAAAGATGCGGCACTGACGCAAGGCAAAGAATTTCTCCAAAATGTCATCATCGACAAACAAAACCCTAAAGAAGCCTTCATGAGGGCAGGCAAAAATGTCTTGCTACAAACGGGCAAAGACCTTTTGGACCGACGCGAAACACCTATAAATGCCCTGCACGCTACCGAGTCAAGCATTCAGCAAGGACAAGGCAGAAAGAGACGACGAAGAAAACACCCTTTCACCAGACTTCACACGTCTAAAGCGAGAAAGACAAAGAAAAGAAGAACCGTTCGAGACTTAGACGTTTTCGATTATTGAGACACAGAACAAAATGATGCACCGAGAGTCTTGTGCTTGTTCCAAGTCGGAACTGGATCTCTTTGCCATGTCCCATACCATGATGACGATGCAAGAATCCCAATGGGTGGAATTTCATCCCGTCTCCTCTTTGACGGATTCCGCTCCCATCGAGTTTGAAATCAAAGGACAACCCGAAGATTACATCGATCTGAATAGCAGTTACCTGTATTTGAAAGTGAAAGTGATCAAAACGGACAACACCAATCCAGGAGGCGATGCTAGAGTAGGTCCTGTCAACAATTTCATGCATTCCTTGTTCAGCGAAGTGGACTTGTACTTGAATAACAAACTGGTCAGCAGCAGCATGGATACTTACCCATAACGTGCCTACTTGGAAAATCTCTTGACGTACGGAAAAGAAGCCAAGAATACTCATCTGGATGCTTGCGTGGTATGGAAACCTGACACGGCAGGTGTAGGCACGTTTAGCGACACAGTCCTGACAGAAGATGACAATCCTCACAATGTGGGGTTTAACGACCGTGGTAAGAAAATTCTGCAAGGGCGAAGTTTAGAACTGATGGATCGTTTGCATTTGGACATGTGGTTACAAGAAAAGTATTTGCTGAACGGGGTGGATATCCGTCTGAGACTGAATCGTAGCAGTGCCGCTTTCCATTTGATGGCCCATGCCAACGAATACAAAACTATCATTCAAGAAGCCCGACTTTACGTGCGTCGTGTGGAAGTGTTACCTAAAATGGGAAACGACGTAAGTCAGACGTTGAGCAGAATGACCGCCGCGTAGAAGTGAAAACGTTCACCATTCCCGCTGGACAGCGATCTATGATCGAAGATCATCTGTTCCAAGGACAGTTACCCAAGCGTTTGATTGTTGGTATCGTCAGGAATTCAGCCTTCAACGGAACCCACGATCAAAATCCTTTTGAGTTTCAACATTACAATGTGTCCAAGATTGAAGTCAGTCGCGACGGCAAGACCTTGTGTACCCGACCCTTTGAGCCCAACTTTGGTGTCGCAAAGAATTATTTGAGATCGTACTTGTCCCTGTACGAAGCCACGGGACAGTTAGGAACCAACACCAGTCACGGTATTTCGTACGACGATTATGCAGGAGGCTATGCTTTGTGGGGTTTTGATTTCACTCCAGACCAAGGCAGCGACGAGGGATATTTCCACCCTATAAAATCTGGCCAGATTCGTGTGGAACGTCAGTTTGCAAATCCACCTCCAGATCACACAGTGAACGTCCTCCTGTATGCAGAATTCGACAATACCATAGAAATCAACAGTTTGAGAGAAGTCATTCTAGACTATTAGAAGCCATGGAAGACTGTTATCCCTCTTTGCGTAGTGGAGAAACTTTAGACATGAAATGTGAGGAGACCGTGGAAGGAGAATCCCAAGACAAAGACGAAAAGGACATCGTGATCAAGTCGAGATGTCCAGAACAAGAACAGTAATTGGTCTGCTACTGTTACGATATGGATGAAGCATGATTACTATGGATGTCAAAACATCAGTCAAGAAGAAAAATTCAACGAATATCTGGACGAAGCTTGGAGTCTGTTTAAAAAAGACGTATTACGTTGGTGGTATAAAGACTTGCGTGAACATTTCTGTCCTCCATTAACGACTCAAGAAATCCATTACATCAAAGCCCTCTTTGACAAATTCAAAGAGAAAGTCGAGATCGAAATTGATCACTTATTATCAACAAAAGAACATTTAGTGACTTATTTTGATCGTGATTTTTCTAGAAACGATGAGAAAGTAAATCGTTGATTTTGTGACTATGATTGCTTATTTTGTTGTCTTCAGCTAGGAAACGTAGTGTCCATCCATGACTCAATGACTTGCAACAGTGGAAATCTCAATTTCATTCATCATGTTGTCTACCTAAAAGAGTGTGAAAAAATGTTTGTTATTGAATTGAATGATTATTGTTGAAAAAATGTTTATTGTTAAATTGAATGATTATTGTTGGAAAAAAAATTGTGAATTGTTAGTGTTAAGTGATTTGAATACAAATGTTGTGTTTTGAAAAAAATGCCTTTGTGGTTTGTTTGGCTATAAGAATGTTGATTTATGCTCTTTGACTTCTTACTATCCCTCTCATGACACTCATTGAACGTTGCGGCTCAAAATAAAACCGTGAAGGGATGTTTTCCTTCACGTCCGCGCTTTGACTTTAAGAACCGGGGCAGTTTCCAGTCTAACCATCCATTGTCGACTCATCCTCCTACGAAGATGTGCTCCAAACTAGCTAAGCTAAACGAAACCTACGTGAATTTGCACAGGGTCAGACACAGTCTGATACCGAAGCCAGAAGAGACAGAGAATGTGAGAATGCTAAAAGTCACTGAAGACCTGATAGAAGAGCTCTTCAGAGAAGAAGTGAACAGGGAGAAAGAAGAATGGACAGAGAAGTACAGACTTCAGAGACAGCAGCAACAGCAACAACAACAACAGCAGCAGTAGCAGCAGCAGGAACCTGAACCTGAGAGAGGCTTTGTCGATTGTCGTATCGACACCAAAGAGTTCTTCTTCTCTTTCCGAAGAAGCAGACCTATCGTCAGAAAGTCTATCCTCAGAGGACGTCGCATTCTTAGAAATTAAAAGATTGAAATAGCAAACAAAAAAAAAACAACAAAAAAACCAGTCCTTTTCAGGGCTACCCCAATACTCTAGAAAAAAAATAACAATCGATTTGCCAATGTGTGTAGGTAGAGTAGTGTAAATATAAACACTGACTCTTGTGATGTGAGTGTATGTGTTTGTGTATAGGATTGTGTGTTTGTAAGTGCTCACGTACGTTGGTGTGGATAGTAGATTAAGATCATGTTTTTGACTGTTTGAGGTGTGGGGAGAGTAGATTTGGGGGTTTGATTGGATTGCTTTGCGTATGTGGATAGTATATTGAAGTGATTAAAGAATTTTTTTTAGAATAGTAATGGGTAGCATAAAAAAGTGAGTGAGTGTTTCTTTTAGGTCCGCGCGTTGTTTTGGTCATGATCTAGGTAAGATCAATTTTGTTTTAGGGGGATGTTTTCCTTCACGACCTTCTTTTACTATAAATTGAAACTCGCTGGGCAGTCTAGCTACCCTTGTTGATTGATGAAGAGAATAAATACCAGAATTGTAAAGCTTCTAGAACTCCAGATGCACCTGGAATATGCCAGGCGACTGTTGAACGAACTGGCCGCGGAGGCCATTGTTGAAGAGGGAAGGATGAGAGAGGAGGAGGAAAGAAGAAAAAAAGAAGAGGAGGAAAAGGAGAGAAGAAATTTCAGAATCCCAGAGACATAAAATTGGGATTCTGAAGCCACATATCCCGCCTCTGCTCTTCCCCAAAAAAGAGTGAAAAGAGACTGGGGAAGAAGATGTGTGTGTGGCGCCAGGCCAGGAAGGTGCCAGCATTAGATAGGTGCATCTGGAGTTAAAAACCAACAACCCTTTTCAGGGCTACCCCAATACTCTAGAAAAGAAATAACAATCGATTTGCCAATGTGTGTAGGTAGAGTAGTGTGAATATAAACACTGACTCTTTTTTCATAGTGTGAGTGTATGTGTTTGCGTGTTTGTGTTTGTTTGTAACCGATCACGTAAGTTTGTGTGAATAGTAGATTATGGGTTTGTTTATTGTTTCTTAGCGTATGTGGAGAGTATAGTTTGGGTTCTGTAACCGCTCACGTACGATTGTGTGAATAGTAGATTATGGATTTGTTTATTGTTTCTTAGCGTATGTGGAGAGTATAGTTTGGATTTTGTAACCGCTCACGTACGATTGTGTGGATAGTTGATTATGGATTTCGTTTATTGTTTCTTAGCGTATGTGTTTGTGTGTTTGTGTTTGTGTGTTTGTGTTTGTGTGTTTGTGTTTGTAACCGCTCACGTACGATTGTGTGGATAATAGATTATGGATTTGTTTATTGTTTCTTAGCGTATGTGGAGAGTATAGTTTGGGTTTTGTAACCACTCACGTACGATTGTGTGGATAGTAGATTATGGATTTCGTTTTAATGATTTGCGTGTGTAAATAGTAGATTTGGGGTTTGTTAAATGTTGCTTCATTTATGTGGATAGTATATTATATGAAATGAGAAAAGTAGGGGATGTTTTCCTTCACGTCCGCGCTTTCACTATAAGAACCCACAAGGTTTGATGTTCAAACCATTCTACAAAGAATAAAAAAGAAGATGGAAGTGTCCCAACTGTTCAATGATTTAAGGCATGTTTATTTTTGGATGGTGGATGGTGAATATGGAGTTGAAAGGATTGAAAGAGATTGGAGGTTAAGAACCAGTGTGAACTATGTGAACGAACTAAAATTAGCCAGGGAGAGGATAGAAGGATTAATTGAAGAAGAAGTGAAGAGACTGAGAGGGCTAATAAATCCCCCTTATGTCAGAGTGGGAACATTAAAAGAGGCCCTGGAGAAGGTAGCAGAAGTAAGAAGGTTTTTGGAAGAGATAGAAAAAAGGTCAGAGTGGCCCTTTGTCAAAAGGAGTGTTGAAAGATTGAAAAAAGGGGAAGAAAAGATGAGAAAGTTGATAGATGAAGAAGTGGAGAAAATAAAGAACAGGTGGGCAAAAGATAGAAAAGAAGAAGAAAATAGAAAGAAATAGGAAGAACTAGAGAAACTGAACGCTAACTGGATAAAAATCCAACAGAAGTTCCGAGCCTTGGGTCACCCGGACTGGATACCGGAAACAGAAAAGAAGAAGAAGAAAGGAATGATGGAAAAAAAAAGAGGATGGCTACAGAAGTGGAGGAAATAAAAGAAGAAGATGATGATGAAACCAAAGGCCCTTTTCAGGGCCACCCACATTTCTCGAAAAGAGATTGACTTTCCATTGCCTACCCCTTTTTTAATTTTTTTTTAAAAAAAAAATCCCATGTTCAATTCCCCTTGTCCCTAAACAGGCCCAAACTCTATTCCCCATGTTCAATTCCCATTGTCCCTAGAGTGACCCAGCAATATCTCCCATGTTAAATTTCCATTGTTTGAATGCCTTTGTCCCTAGAATGTCCCTAGCATGGATATTTCCTTTCTCCAATGTTAAATTGCCTTGTCCCCAGAGTGACCCAGGGCTTTTTGCCCATGTTAAATTTCCATTGTCCCTAGAGTGACCCACGGTGGTTAATGTTAAATTTACATAGTCCCCAGATTGACCCAAGGGTGTTTTTAATGGTAATTCCCATTGTCCCTAGGGTATCCCCATTCACTACTAACATGAGTGGGAATTGTCTCACCACACACTCATTTTTCTGTCCGAGCGTGGTAAAGGAGGAAAAAGGTGCTCAGCAAGACAGCCATGGATGTTAAGTACTCACCAAAACGCTAGCCCGTACTTATTTCAAATCAAGTCGTGTCACCAAAAAAGACTACGTGTACGACATCAAAGGCATTGTCAAACGCAGAAACCGTAAAGTGGGCAAACGACGTGTCAAAGAAGTCTAAGTACGTTGGAAAGGATATCCGCCCAGTTTTCATTCTTGGATCGACGCTTCACACGTCATCGACTATAAAAAGAAGTGACCATCATTCCCTTTCACACAGACTCAGCTACTGTGATCACTCCTTCACCCAATTCTTCTCTGCAAAATTTAGAAAAACAACTCTTGTGGGTGTGGTATGGAGACCGTGTGTCTAAAACGCAAATCGTCTTTTTCTGCCAAATCTTCGTGGTGTATTGTGTCACCGGTACAGCCATTGCCAATTTGAGTTTGCAACAAGGAAACAAAAAATTGTGGACCATTTATTGAGCAGTTGGATCGGTTACCTGCTTCCTAATCCCTCCCTGAAATTCTCCTTGAACGGGAACCAGGGGAACCTTGTGTCCAGTGTCAGTGCCAGT
Organism: Sinohyriopsis cumingii; assembly: GCA_028554795.2. Lineage (NCBI taxonomy): Eukaryota > Metazoa > Mollusca > Bivalvia > Unionida > Unionidae > Sinohyriopsis > Sinohyriopsis cumingii. The sequence continues at coordinate 122,373,913 of CM068828.1, forward strand.
CACCACTCCAACAACAACCCCATTTTGGGCGGAGACACTCCTCTGACTTCCAGTAACACCTCGGAGAGCCACAGAACTCAGGCATTATGAGCAATAACAACCAATTTTACTTAACCTTAGCCAGTGACAGTTCCATGGAGGTGTTTTCCAAGAACACGTCGTGCTGTTACACGGTCAAATTACCTCAGACCATCCAGTTAGATCACGAAGCCCATTGGGAAGTGGCTTTAGTGGAAATCATTCACCCAACACAAATCAAAAACATCACCGAAAAGCAAAACACTTTCCAGGTGGAAATCCTGAATGCCCAATTGGAGGAAGAAATCAATAAAATCGGGTTTTTAGGGGACACAAGACCAGCCAGCAATACAGCCTTCATTATCTACACCTTGAAAATTCCTTCAGGTTATTATTTTAGTGGTGAACGTTTGGTGGACACTATTGCGGACAGGTTCAACTTAGCCTTTGGCAAAACCCTGAACAGAGCCAAAAAAAGTGTGAAGATTGAGTACCATAAAGTGGCTCATCGTCTCATGATCAAATTTCAAGATACGGACAACTTGTCCCTCAGGTTCAATGGTAGTTTGTTTGAAATTTTGGGTGGACATGCAGAAATGGTCGCAAACAATTTGAGCCCCAAGATCAACAGTAATATGGATTTTTACAGAGCTTTTGGAAACCCGGTAGAACTGAACCAAGGACTTAATTTGATCTTTGTGTATTCCGATGTGGTGGAGTACAACGTGGTGGGACACACCTCTGTGCCGTTACTGGGTGTCATTCCTTTCAAAGTGGATAGTACCACAAACAATGACCAGGAAGGTGCAAACACCTATCACGTACATCGTGAATTTGTATATCCTCACTATTTGCCCGTCAGTAAGTCGTATTTAGACAATGTCAACATTGCTATAAAAGGAGATCTGGGACAAAATATTCCATTCTCCAAAGGGAAAGTTACAGTGAAACTCCATTTTCGAAAACGGTTCTCTAACGAATTGTAAGTCAAGACAGCGCCGAGGGACATTTTCACTCTATAAAATCCGGCCAGATGCGTGTGGAATTTCAGTTTGCAGAAAATCTACGCGCAGATAATACGGTGAACGTCATCCTGTATGCTGAATTTGACAATACGATATAAACCAACAGTATGAGAGAAGTCATTCTAGACTATTAGAAGTCATGGAAGACTTTTATCAATGTTTATATAGTGGGGATTCTTTGGACATGGAATGTGAAGATCCTGAGGAAGGAGAACCCCAAGACAAAGACGAAGAAGTCATCATGATGAAGTCTAGATGGCCAGAACAAGAATCACATTTAGTTTCCTGTTATGCTATAGTCTTGACAGAAAACAAAATTAAGGAATTGATCAAGAAAGATTGCTATGGATGTCAAAACGATCATCCCAGTCAAATTCAACACGATAAATGCCTGATGCTGAGTCAAGAAGAAAAATTGGACGAGTATCTGGACGAAGCTTGGAGTCTCATCTCGGAAGAAGACGTGTTACAACAGTGGTATAAAGGCTTGCGTGAACACAATTGTCCTCCATTAACCACTCAAGAGATCCATCGCATCGAAGCTCTCTTGGATCAGAATTGGGAGACAAGGCGAAGAAACGGTTACTTGTCAGACATTTTCAAGTAAAAAAGTCAGGATCGAATTGATCACTTATCATTACCTGTGAAGAAAAAACCCACACAAAACAGGGATACCTGGGAACTTTATTACCTTTTGAACCACAGTTCGTACACTGCTTCTTGGAATCCTGTCGTCTGTGCTAAAGATGAACTCCCTCATTGCAAACCTCAAAACCATCAAGCTTATGTGATCAACACGGATGATAGTCATCTCCCAGGAACCCACTAGGTAGCCGTCTACTTTCCTCAAGAAGGATGTGTGGAATATTTCGATTCGTACGGATTGCCTCCTTTGGAAGACGATATCATCGACTTTATGAGAAGAAATGCTCAGACCACCCGATTCAATAATGTGAAATTACAAGGCACATATTCCTTGGTGTGTGGACAATATTGTGTGCATTTTCTGCATCATCGTAGTCTGGGCTATTCGTTAGAACATTTAGTGACTTATTTTGATTCTCGTTCTTCTTCTAAAAACGATGTGAGAGTAGATCAATGGTTTTGTGACCAGTATGCTTATCCTTTGTCTCTAACTAGGAAACGTAGTGCCCATCAATGACCTAATGACTTCCAACAGTGGAAATCACAATTTCATTCACAACGTTGTCAGTCCTGTCCAAAACAATGTGTGAGTTGAAAAAAAAAATGTTTGGTATTTGAAGAAAAAAATGTTTGATGTTATATTGTTGAATTATTATTAAAAATGTTATAGTTGTTTGTTAGTGTTAAGTGATTTTGAATAAAAAATGTTGTGTTTTGAAGAAAAAATGCCTTTGTGGTTTGTTTAACTATTGGTATCCTGATTCATGCTCTTTGACTTCTCTCTATCCCTCCCATAACACTATTTGAACGGTTCGACTCGAAAACCGTGTAGTAATGTTTTCCTTCACGTCCGCGCTTTGACCATAAAAACGGGGTAGTCTCCAGTCTGCCCATCCATTGTCGACTCATCTTCCTACGAAGATGTGCTGAAGGTTAGCCAAGTTGAACGAAGCCTATGTGAATTTGCATAGGGTCAGACATTCTGATACCGAGACCTGAAGAGATAGACAATATCATAATGTTGAAAGTCACTGAAGACCTGAAAGAAGAGCTCTTCAAGGAGGAATTCAAGAAGGAGAAAGAAGAATGGACGGAGAAGTACAGACTTCAGAAACAGCAGAGAGAGCAGCAACAGCAGCAGCAGCATGAACCTGACAGAGGCTTTGTCAACAGTTTTATCGACACCAAAGAGTTCTTCTTCTCTTTCCGAAGAAGCAGACCTTATCCTGTGAGAAAGCCTGTCATCAGAGGAGGCCGCCATCTTATAACCTAAGCGATCGCCATAGCTTCAAGTTCCCAAAAAAAATTTTCAGGGCTACCCCATACTCTTGAAAAGAAATAACATTCCATTGCCTATGATATGTTAGTCAGTTAGAAGAAAAAATACAGAAGTGAGTCTATCAGCACATGATTTCTTTATCTTGGTTAGAAAGTGTGACTCTAAGTCCTTCGTTTCCGTCGCTTATCAAAATTTTAAAAATAGTAATGTTCTGTAAAACGTGAGTGAGTGTTTCTTTTAGGTCTGTGCGTTTTTGTTTTTGTTTGTTTTTTTTTTTTGTTGGTGATAATATGGATAATGTAAGTTCGGGTACAACGAAATTAAAAGAATTAGGCCCAGAACTCGGTGTGGAGGGAAGAAATATACGCAACAGCAGCGGGAGCAAGAAATGCAGACCTAGCCAGTAAGCACTCCACCCAACTCAAGAACACAAATAACATCTAGTCAACAGCCGACTATACCTAACAAACAACCCGCCCCGGAAAGAGTGGTGGCAAAACAAAGGGCCAATTATGTTAGACAAACGGTATGGCAAACTCAAATGTAATTATCGGAGGCACTACGTTCTTTTCTCACTCCGATACTACAGGCAATCTCAGCTGAAAGAACAACCACAACAACAATAACAGCGACAGACACCATAGCAGCGGATTTGAAACTATCTACCTCAACTGAAGAATTAGTATCAGAACCAGAAGAGGAAATTGAGGCGGTTGAGGAGGAGGAGGGAGACGCTGACCCTCGTTGAGAAGTACACCGAAATGGGGCTAGATCAAGCATTGTATGACGTCAACAAAGCAGGGCAGTTTATTAGAGCCATACAATACGTTGCCTACAAATCTCTAGACACCTTTAAACCAAGACCTTCTCAATGGGGATTAGGAGTCAGAGTTCTTCCCCAATTCTACAGACAAGCCTACACTGGATACCCCCTCAGTCAACTGGTAGAAGCCGCTGCTTACATTGCCGCCCATCATGGCTACGCATTTCCTGATATCAAGAATCATGAGACTAGGAGTGCGGGAAAGAACGTGAAAGCAAAAGAGAGACGTGTTACCTTTCAACAGAAAGAACAGCCTTTTTTAGGGCTCCAAAAGATTGCTTTTTATTAAATAGGGAACCATATTTGGCTTGGTATCCCTCCTTGACTAAACTGTTCTCGAAACAAACTTGACCCATTGGAACACCGCAACAAACTTAACTTTTTAAACCGAACAGTGACCAAACTGGTATATGTCGCTTAGACATAATAATTTAAATAAGATCAGTATGGCTATTTTTATGTACACTAAGTACTAACATTAGACAGATACGTTAGGAAGTAGGAAATTTAACAGACTCGTTAGATTTGAACTAATTGCACAGGTGGTTAACACATTATTGGTACTTTTTATTGTCCATTAGCAAAAACGGGACTTGATTTGAAATATGTACGGGCTAGCGTTTTGGTGAGTACTTAACATCCATGGCTGTCTTGCTGAGCACCTTTATCCTCCTTTACCACGCTCGGACAGAAAAATGAGTGTGTGGTGAGACAATTCCCACTCATGTTTAAAGCCTTTCAGTCAGGTTGTTAAGGACTAGTTAGTCCTACACCTGAGTGGCTAAATTTAAAAATAGTCTGTGAGTACATAAAAGCCTGGGGGATGAGGCTCTCTTTCCTTCCCCAGGAGTAATTAAAAATCACGCAGTGCGTTATTAAACCAGTGATACATGCTCCATTAGAGCGAAAATCACTTTAATTCAAGCAGGCAAGCAAGCAAGTTCGGGTACCGTCTCTAGCACTCTTGATGACACCAACTGCCTGGGTTATTTTCTTTCTTGCAAGCCCCTATGTTCCACTTCTGTTTGTGATAATAACTTGTGATACTTCACATTTTCTAAAGTGGAAATCTTTACAAGCCGTACAAAATACAAAACTTATATGACTTTGGCTTTTGACACTTGCACAGACTCTTCACTTTATAAGTGTCACGAAAAAATTGTATATCCAATTTTAACCATTTTCAAAAACACGCACACACTTGCAGCTTGACCAGAAATATGTACGTCTTGTTTTGTGGATAAGTCACAGACAAGTCCAAGCATATATAGATGGTTATGAACGTTAGGAATATCCCCTCATTTTTTCAGAACTATCAAAGCTTGTATGTGCATTTTCCCTTTTCCACTCTATATTAGTGCTTAGATTTGTTCCAAAAAAAAAAAGAAAAAAGAAACGAAACAATTTTGAAGAAAAAACAACTGAATTTTGAATTCAGGTTTCTCTCTGTTTATAATTTTTTTCAAGTTGATGGTGCATGACAGAGTACATTCGTCTACCTTTCCAAAGTGAGAGGCATTTCTTCACATGTCATTGCCTTTGTTCAATTCGGTTTCATTGGTTAGTTATCGTTAATCTTTAATTTTTTTGATGCATTTCTTTCTGATAGAAGATTTAAGCCTTTCTATTGTTGTAACGGTATTTATGTTGTTTAGTCTGTTGATGAAATTATCTATAGCAAAGTGCTTAAGATTTTTCAGTTTCTTTTATTATTTCAAGCCCTACAAAAGGAGACCAAGTTTGTCTTCAAAGACGATTGAAACTCTAAATTACACGGGCGTGAAGGAAAACATCGTTGTGTTCATTCTAATCATGCTTGCCGTATCTCTTTGTGTTTTAGAGGTCTTATTTCTTCTTAAGTAAATACACGCATGAATAGACAGACAGATTGGGTCATCATCCTTGAGGTTCACTGTACTTTCGGTTCTTTACTTCATACAAACCCCAAATTTATTAGTTTGAAGAAAAGAAAAGATAACATGCCCCTCAATACTGTGACACGTCTGTTCTGACTCTACCGATGTGAGTGTGAGTGTTTATGTTAAAATGTTTAAGTGAGATATAAAAAAAATGGTCAGCTTGAAAACGCGAACCAATACTGTGACGCTCAGTATTTTGATGTGGTAAGAAGAAATGGTACAACACACACAAAGAGGGCTTGTAAGTTCACATTTCAGTCTGTCTGCACTGTAATGGTAACAACGCAAGAACATAGGGATTATTATGCCACACAGTCCTAGAACAAAACAATGCATCACCCGTTGTAAGCCATTTCATTGGCTATACTTATTTTCTTACCGCGTTCACTTCAAATTGACTTGAGTAGCTATTCAGACAGTGACGAGAATGGCCATGCTTTACTGGGTCTATCCTATAGGCGATTTATATAAAAAAATATTTTAAAAAATTAAACTAATGCACGAACAATCGTACCATGGGCGATCCCATTGAAATTGTGTCCGTCTTATTGCAAAATACATCAACATTTAATTTAACCGTGCAGATCGCTAGAACAAACCTCTGATAATATACATTTTGAAAAGTGTTGTGTGACACGGATCGCCATTGTCGCTTGGTGTCTGCTTTCTTCTTCGAAAAGAGATCGTTTCGCCTTGACTATAAAAATTGAATTTGACTAAGTTTTACGCACTACATGAACTCATAAATTTACGTTGTAGGTGTGAGCCGTCGTTCTCAGTTTTCTGGAAGTTCGCTTTTGCGTTTCTCAGATGTGATACTATTTTTATGGACCAAACGAAATTTCTTTTGGCGTGAATCAGGACTCGTGGTTTTGTGCCATTAATGGAGAGCATTGATTAAAGCTCAGTTATGTCGTCTTCGAAATCGCTGACACGGATTTGAGCTAACACTTCAGGTTTTGTGTGAGGCGATACGGTACATCATTGCCTTTTACTTTCTCAATGAAATCGTTTCATCTTATTGCAAAATTACATTTGACTAGGTTTATACGCAGCCTGTATATAGGGAGAGTGTCTTAGCGTCAGAGTATTCATTCCACTCTCAAACGATCAAGAAGATGGAAGAGTCAGCACAGATCGACCTGCTGGTCAAATATTTGCTAAAAGTCATACGAAAGCATAATTCACAGGCGAAAGTGGCAACAAAACTTACTCTTTTGGTCGTTGATTTGATGAGAGTCATACGAAAGTGTGTAAGTGCTAATGAAGTTTGCCATATCTGCAAAGGTAAATGGGTATTTGTCTCCAGAATACCTGCTTCGTCTAAGAAAGAGAGACAAAAGTCAAGATACATAATATCGTTGTCGGGAGAAAGGACACTGGGATTCAGAGTGCCCTACGAGAAAAGAGAAGAAACAGAAACAAGACGAAACAGAGAAGAGGGATTCAGAAGAAGAAGAAATTGAAGATGACGAAGAACTTGTGCCAGTAAAGACATGGAAATGGAAAAATTGACAATGTGAGCCGATGCGTTGGCCCTGATGTGAAATTTCATACTACCTTCTAAAAGAGAGTAGACCAGAAAGAAAACGTAAGTGTCTCTTGGTCTTAACATTGAATAATAAAGATGGCGTGTTTTGTTTTTACTCACACTTTATGAAATTGTGCTCTTTCACCTATCTCTATCTGGAACATGTTTTAGTTAGAATTGAAATGAAAGGATGTTTTCCTTCACGCACGCTCTTTAGGCATGCTAGTCGGTAAACAATATTCATCCATCATTTTGTGTCTTGATGTTTCCTATATCACACACTGATGCCATAAAATAACGGGTTAAATGGGTTTTGTAGTGTTGGGGGTGGGGTGGGGTGTAGGTGCTTGGCAGAGTTGGTCATTGCAGGTGAGGGCTTAGGTGTTTTCAAAAAACTTTTTCTTCTTCACTCTGTTGATGGAATATAATGGGTTATTTTCTTCATTCTATGTTGATAGTTTATATAAAGGGTTATTTCTTCACTCCGTGTGGATAGTGTGTAATGGCTTTCTTCTTCCTTCTGTGTGGTTAGTATATTATGGCTTTTTCCTCTTCCCTCTTTGAGGATAGTGTATATTGGGTTATTTATTTCTTCCCTCTGCGTAGATTGTAGATATGGGGTTTATTTTATTTACATCTCACCTCCGTGTGGATAGTAGGTATGGGATTTGTATTTTTCCTCTTCCATGTGTAGATAGTATATTTGGGATTTGTATTATCTCCCTTCTGTGTGGATAGTATATTTGGGGTTTGTTTTTACCTTTTCCCTCTGTGTGTGTGTGTGTGTGTGTGTGTGTGTGTGTGTGTGTATTCGCATACGTTGTGTAGATCGTATATTTGGTTGTTTTTTTCTTCTTCCTCCCGAGTGTAGATCGTATAGTTGGGGTTTGTCCGCGTTAGCGACGTTGTGTGGATAGTATATTTGGGAACTGTATGCGTTCAGGGACGTTTGTATGGAAAGTATATTTGGGGTCTGTATGCGTTCGCGTACGTTTGTATGGATAGTATATTTGGGGTTTGTATGCGTTCGCGTACGTTTGTGTGGATAGTATATTTGGGGTTTGTATGCGTTTGCGTACGTTTGTGTGGATAGTTTATTTGGGGTTTGTATTATCTCCCTTCTGTGTTGATAGTCTATTTGGGGTTTGTATGCGTTAGCGACGTTGTGTGGATAGTATATTTGGAGTCTGTATGCGTTCGCGTACGTTTGTATGGATAGTATCTTTGGTTTTGTTTTTTTCCTCTTCCATGTGTAGATAGTATATTTGGGGTTTGTATTTTCTGTGTGGATAGTATATTTGGGGTTTGTTTTTTCCTTTTCCCTCTGTGTGTGTGTGTGTGTGTGTGTGTGTGTGTGTGTGTGTGTGTGTGTGTGTGTATTCGCGTACGTTGTGTAGATCGTATATTTGGTTGTTTTCTTCTTCTTCCTCCCGAGTGTAGATCGTATAGTTGGGGTTTTCTCCATGTTAATTTTCCATTGTCGCTAGACAGTCCCAAGGGGTCTTGTAATTCTAATTCCCATTGTCGCCAGATCGTCCCACTTCACTACTATCAATTGCTAGATCATTTCAGTCAATACACACTTATTCTTAAACATACGTGAAATCTTCTAAATTCGGCGAATTCACACGGATTCTCGTAAGCATATTAACTAATGTAATGTATTAAATTCTTAGAACATAATTTTTATGTAAACAAGACGACAAATTCAAACAATTCGTCAAACTTATCTAAAGAAGATTAATGTACGACATCCTATGCATAAACTCAACACAGTTATACTTCATAAAGCAAATTCTTACACGAATGTAGAAAAAAGATTCATGCAACTACAAGTAAATAACTTCAGCAAAGCATTATATATAGCATCAACAAATTACATGGAATTGTCACACTACCTTTGCTTTCAACGTTCCTGCCTCTAATCGGTAAATTAGTTCGTCGGTTCCTTTCGACAACAGTCCCCTTTGGACAACAGTTCCTTTTACGAGAATTTCTCGCAAATCCCCGGAGCCCTACTTTATGGGTTTCCACTTATAGGAAAGGCTTAGACTGATTAGAATTTCGATGTAGCGGTTTTAAAAACCTAGAGACTTTTGTGTGGGAAACACGCCCTTTATTTAATATAACCAATCAGAATCAAATATCTCTGCTGCCTTTTTCCAGAGGCGCCAAAGTCAGAGTCAGCTTGACCTGGTAGTTTGAGTAACAGAGTTTCTGCGTTCTCTCAATTGTGACAGCTTTACCATGAAAATTAAGTTTTCCTTGTCCTTAAAAGTCCGCCTGGCTGCTGTGTAAACAAATGTTTAATTAGGAACGAAATTCTCCCTCTAAAGGACATTATCGTACGCGGTAGTATGGCGATATGATACACGCTTGTCTCCATAAATCTAATTAATGGTTCTCTAATCTCAGCTAACGTATTCTTGTTAGATCGACATAAAATTTGCCACTTCATATATATATATATATATATATATATATATATATATATATATATATATATATATATATATATATGTGTGTGTGTGTGTGTGTGTGTGTGTGTGTGTGTGTGTGTGTATTTGTTTATGTATACTTCCTAGACATTTCTATATGGTTTTCTGTATTTATATATCTCATTTTGTAAATGCATTAGTTGACGATGTATATATCATGCTTGCGTTCTCGTCTATACTGTGTCTGATAATCTTATGATATGTATAATATGTATCTTAGTAACCTGATATAATCTTTGTTGTAGAGGTAATTAAGTCATTTAGACAGTCAGTCATATATAAATGCATGCACGCACGCATACGCGCAAACAAGTATGTATATGCATAAATACATGTGTCATATGAAAAGAACTACATATAGAATTACACTGTTATAAGTTTTCCATTTCCTTTTCGTTGCTATCTCGAACCTAATATTAAGCACATAACAATATAGACGTATTAACTTTTCGAAATATTATCATCATCAAGCAACTGTTAAAAGATCAGTGCCATGCTCAGACAAATGATTGCAGATTTGCATAATTGCAGGTATTGAGATATTTCGTTTTGTCAATTCGGTAGCTGACACAGTATTACTATTGTATTTTTGTCAATTCTATTTTATGATCTTGTATTATCCTGATTTTGATTAATCTGATGTAATCTCTGTTGAAGAGGAAATAAAGTCAGTCAGTCAGTCATACATACATACATACATACATACATACATATATACATACATACATACACAAACATGCCTACATACATACATCCATACAAACATACAAACACATACATACATACATACATATATACATACATACATACACACACATGCCTACATACATACATCCGTACATACATACATACACACACACACATAAATACATACATACATACATACACATACATGCATACATATATATATATATATATATATATATATATATATATATATATATATATATATATATATATATATATATATATATATATAGATAGATAGATAGATAGGTTACTGCATTTGTATGGGAAGACATGAACGAGTTTTGGGATGGAATACTGCACGACCTTCCGACAAAACGAGTTCATATTTTCCCATACAAATGCAGTAACCTTTTTATTATATGCTCATTTTTTTATTCTACCTAAGATTTAATTATATAAACAAAATACACTACAAAAAACAACGTAAATGAATGAATGCCGTATTCTAAACTAAATACACAAGCGCAGATTTGTCATTACACAATGACATCATAATTAATGCGCAAATAACTCCGCCCAGATAAATTTGAACTTAGTCGCGCGCTCGACATAACTTTCGAAAGAAAATGGCTTGTCTAGTTAAAATTGAAATTTGCAGTCATATTGTGAATGAATGCACATTGCAACAACTTTTTCATTTGATCTGGAATGAATATATTTTGGTATTTTTTTTTATTCGACGAAAGTTTGTGATTTTGGACTGGATTCATCTGTGCAAATTATACATGAAATACATCGGATTGAAGTGGCGCGGGAGAAGCGTGTTTACGTCTGCAAATGTGTTTCTGTTTCTGTCATTGAATGTTTGAAATCATAATGTGGGAAAAATATGAAGTCTTTCAATTGCAATTATCAAAAAGACGCTATGGAATTTAATGCTTATTTCATTTTGAGTGCAGTAAGGATGATGCAATTGCGCTTATCATCGAAATTACAGCACAATTGAAAACCTGTTACATGGCTAATGTAATTCGGATTTGCAGAATTAAGAAAATACATTTTGAGGAAATTCAGGATGTAAAACTGTAAGTATATTTTATTTTGCCATTCTTATCACCAGCTAAAGAAGACAGTATATGCCTTGTCACTTGTATGTTATTTGTAAGGACCTTATCTTCCGTCTTTTATATAATGTAGCTAGCCTAAATCCGTAACATTGTATCAACGCGGAATATGCCAAAACAGTTTTTTTTGCAGTCCACGAAACATGTTTTAGTTCATTCAGAAACAAATTTAAACAACCACAACGTAAAGAGCCTCTTACGCGAGTGTACATGATTTGTGTACAAATCAAAAGTGCTGACGTCTGCGTCCATTGTTTGTTTACAATAGAAAGTAGTTCCTTTATGCACGTGAATGATATATGTGTATTGTCGCGCGTGTTCAGTATCCGGGAATACTGAATGATTCTGACAATGTGAAGTTAACGGGGAAACAAATGAGCGTATATATATATATATATATATATATATATATATATATATATATATATATATATATATATATATATATATATAGATTATTCTAATAACAACAACATTCGTAAGTGGCGCCGAAATTGATTCGAAGGGAATGAAGATAGACAGGCACGCTTTTTTGACACCAGATCAGAAAAGAAAAAGCGTGCATTACAGACAAATAAGACTCGGATGAACATTGGTGGTCAGCTGAGTCGCCAGAATAGGCACTGACGGTTGATATTAGCCAGAAGACAGTCTGACATAGCATGTTGTTATCTCCTCATTTTTACAGTGATGTCATCAAATGTTGTGTGCCTGCTTTCGACTGAAATCAGTTTACCCACGGATGTCGCCGATCAACATCGGATTAACACATGTGAAAAATGGCAGGATTTCTCAGGTCGAAGTAGAAATTAAATGGTTTATAATGTGATGAAATGTCGATATTGTCTGGTTTTAATAAAACTCGGTGATGTTTAGGACCAATATCGTTCTAGATTCAGTAATATTCCGATGATCCGGCATACACAACTTTGTGCACGTAACGGTAGCATTGGGGCTTTAAGGAAATTTTGCATACAAGGCGTTTTACATAACTGTATGCTAAAATAATTTGACTGCCGAAGATTCAGCAGTACACAATGAGTATTTCATTTGTTTAATTTCATTACTATTTGATTGACACGGCTTAGCCTTATTATGATATTTTCCTTAGAATTTTAAAATATTTGTGTTTGAAAACCATAACAAATCCACATATTTGAATATTTTTTCTTTTTTAAAACTTCCTCCACAGTGTTAGAGGACAGAAAAGCCAGTTTATTTTGCCGGTAATAATGTTGCAATTGAAATTGCAGGGTAAGAAATTATACGAGTCAAGAAATTCATCCTATTTATGAATAGCTGCGACGATTCGCTCATAGGTCTTTGAAACTCTATTACTGTCACTTGCAATTTTTTAAACATTTCAGGAAAAGACCAAATGTATAAGAGATATAAAAGAAAAGATCTCCGTATAGGAATATTTACTCATTCTTATATGTTTCTCAGATATTTCGACATTTTCTTAATACAGCGATAAGTTTTCTAAAGCTTAAGGCTTGCATAAAAATAATTGCAAATTAAAAACATAAATAAACAAATAGATAATAACAATAATAATAATAATAATAATATCAATAATATCAATAATAACAATACTACTACTACAGCCACTACTACTGCTACTACTACTACTACCACTACTACTGCTACTACTACTACTATTAATAATAATAAACACAATATTGGTTTGAATGAAGAGTTCCTTACGGAAGCCCATTAGCGCCAGGTTAAAAAAAAATGCGTTTTTATGACAGAGTATTGCGTTATTACGAGTTAACGTTGCGTTATTATGAGATAGAAGTGCGTTATTAAGAGATAATATTACATTATTACGAGATAAGCTTGCGTTATTACGATATAGTATTGCGTTATTGCGAGAAAACATTGCGTTATTACAAACAATATTGCGTTATTACGATAAAACATTGCGTTATCGAGATAGAGTTGCGTTACTACGAGACAACATAGCGTTACTACGGGAGAAAATAGGGTTATTACGTGATGAAATTGCGTTATTACGAGATAAAATTCCGTTATTATGAGATAACATTGCGCTATTACGAGATAACATTTCGTTCTTGCCAGATACCTTTGCGTTATTTCGAGATAACATTGCGAGATAGTATTGCATTATTACGCTATAACATTGCGTTATAACGAGATGATATTGCCTTGTTATGCGATAACATTGCGTCATTACGAAATAGTATTGCGTTATTACAAGACAGTAATGTGTTATTACGAGATAACACAGCGTTATTACGAGGTAGTATTGGGTTACTACGAGATAACATTACGTTATTACGAGATAGCATTGCGTTATTACGAGATGACATTGCGTTATTATGAGATATCAGTGCGTTATTACGAGATAACATTGCGTTATTACTATATAATATTACGAGATATTATTGCGTTATTACGAGATAACATTTCTTTATTGTCTTATAGTATTGCGTTTTGCGAGATAACATTGCGTTATTGCGAGATAAGTTTGCGTTATTACGAAATCACATTGCGTTATTACGTGATATTATTGCCTTATTACGAGATCACATTGCGTTATTACGAGATGACACTGCGTTATTACGAGATAAGATTTCCTTATTATAAGATACCATTGCGTTATCACTATATAATATAGCGAGATAATATTGCGTTATTACGAGATAACATTGCGTTCTTACGAGATAACATTGCGTTATTACGAAATAGAATTGCGTTATTACGAGATAACAGTGCGTTATAACGAGATAGTATTTCGTTATTAGGAGATAATATTGCGTTATGACGAGATAGTATGGCTTTTTTACGAGATAGTATTGAGTTTTTACGAGATAACTTACTATATATAATCGCGGGAATATGAGCTATTACTTTGATACTACTTAAGGTTTTTGGTCTACTGTTGAGGCAGAAACCACCAATGAGGTCTTCTGGTGAGTAAGATATTTAGTTCCTTTCATGTCGTGATTTAATTTTATAAGCTACTGTAGTTATGATGATACATTTATAAAGCATACTTGCCAACAAAACGAGTTACCACTTTTAACGTCTTGACGTGACTATAACTGTACGTAGGTTCTTTATGTTGTATTTTGCTAGTGATGATGAGGTATTTCCATAGCATATTTGATGAAGAAAACGGCTTTAACACCACAAAATGAGTGATTGATTGATGACATAATTATGTACATATGACAACAAAAATGTGTTGTGACAAAATGTCATTAAGGCAACATACATATATCAGATTCAGCATCGTGTGTTTAGAATCAAGTTACGTGGTTAGGTTTTCGTAGACAGTAAAAAGATAAACGTGAAGACAGCAAGCTTTGTAAAATTTAAAAAATAATTTATTTCCCGAGAAAAACAAGGTTAAAATCAGGAAAAGAACGTACGGTTTTAAGAATCAAATCAAAAAATAAGCCAAAAATAATCCACGAATTAAATTTTAGAAGTCCTAGTAATGAAATGTTCTAATTAAATTTGAGTTCGAGTCCCGACGAAAAATCCAAAATGGAAGGCGATGACGTATACTGTAGTCAGTATGGTGATGTCGTGACTACAGTTCCTTGTTATTTCACAGAAAATAATACAACCCCAAACTGGTCACAAACAAAATGAACACGGTTAAGTCCCAGTGTTTAGAATCCCGAATGACTTTCTCTATAAATAAAGGTTATACAGTAATTTGAGATGCAAACCAGATTTCCGGATGAGGGTCACGTGATCACATTCCAGAATGGTTTAGAAGTTATCTACACGTCTAATGTCAAGTATTCCACGTACAGCCTCGATTTCACTATTATCATTCACACATTAAAAATGAATTCAAAAAAGTTGTTTACTTGATTCTCAATCAAGGCCAGGAACTAGATCAGCAAATAATAAATTCCTAAACAAAATGACATTACTTTAACATATAATGAAATTAAAAATAAAAAGATTTTAAAACTTATAAACAATTAAATTAAATTAAATATAGATTAAATCAAGTATACATGACAAAGAAAATCTCTTGATCCGTCTCAATCGAGAATGATATTAGTAGTTTAACAAGATTATTTGAGGATAATCCTTCAGTACAATATTCATCTGAGTACTCGGCTGAATAAAACTAATTAAGACGGATGACTTTAAAAATCTGCATTCATTGTCTCCGGACAAAATTAATGTCATGCTGAACATAATATTTGATTGTATACCGCTACAGGTCACAAATCACTTACGTGTCTTTGTTTTGATTAAGTTTAGTTTGCTTTCCTTTATGATGACTTTGAGTGCACAAGATATTAAAATAGTTTGTTGAAATTTGTTGCATTCAGAATTTCGGATCTCAGGAACTTAAATTCACATTAGCCAGAAACGCACTTCAATTGTTTATAGATAATAAATATGACTTCATGTGACGCTGTGTTCTTTATTTTTGAAGTCTCATCTTAACCCGTCCCGTAAACTTATACTCCGACTCCACACCCCCACCCCTTTCTCGTCAGCATTCTTTAGGTTCTCCAGCGAATGTAATGTATCTGGGTTTTCATATTTCAGTACTTCTCGCTAATGAATTTTGTCTGGTGTGTGTGTGTTTTTCATTGTTTCATTTAACTCACTCTTATCATTTCATATTTAGCAAACGATTTATTTTAAACACTTGGGAGATATGTCAATTGCTATGTACTGCATTCACTTCGTTTTTTCTTAACTCCGTATAGGATACATTGTAAAGACAGCTATCACTTTGTTCGAGATTTTATGGATGATCCTGCGGAAGCTACCTCAATGATCATCCGACAACCATTAAAATCTAACAGTCTGATTAAAATCAGATCTCCGCTGTCCTTCATGTATAACAGCGGAGACCTGATTTTAATTAGATTGAATGTGACAATGTATGTTATTGAGAGAACGTTGTGTGTGTGTGTGTGTGTGTGTGTGTGTGTCGGTGTGTGTGTGTCGGTGTGCGAGTTGAATGACTGCTAGTCTCTTATACGTCGATAAGCATGTACAATCAAGCACTTCATTGCGATAGCTGAACTGTTGCCAAGTGTCTAATGGTTCCTCGATATCATTTCTCTCTTTCAATCTTCCGGATTTAAAATCAGCATATACATGTTTGTTGCATATCGAACACCCAGGTTTGTTTTAAAATAGGTGATTCTAGATCAAATGAGCGAGATAACATTAATAAAATTTGCTTTTCCAGTGCACACATATCAAGACATTATTAGTGCAAGTCTTGTTCGAAATTTTGAAGCATGCACGCATCTGTCTCAGCACTGTGTTGAAGCATGCACGCATCTGTCTCAGCACTGTGTTGAAGCATGCACGCATCTGTCTCAGCACTGTGTTGAAGCATGCACGCATCTGTCTCAACATTGTGGCAACCTTGAAAACAGTTAATGTTATTGGTTGAAAGAATGGGATTTTGTCGTCTATATTATTGTGAAGTTCTATGTGACCCACTGTTATGCGTTGGAGTGGGATGCTCCCAATATTTATTTGAATTACTGTGGAATTCCCACCCTGGCTCGTTTTTGTAGGAAGTGAAATTAGTGATAGAGAGAGGTCAAGCTCCGAGCCCCCAGTCAGCAATACAGACAATTAAATTATTAAGAACACAAAGGTGAAATTCAAAGAATAAAAATTTAATACAAATTAAACGATATTAATTTCTCAACCACTCTTCTTCCTCTCGACCATGTAACAACCTATTTCATCACGTGATTATAGTGTGAGATCGCTTTCCCCTGTACTTTTTGTCTACTCACCTGTGTTTACTCCGCAAATTCCTTTCCTCCTTCCGGCGTTCTCCATACTCCGGTTCTTCCTATCCTCTCCCCATTTTGTCTCCTTTTCTCCTCCTCCTTCTCCCTCTCTTTCTCCAGCAACTAGGCCTGTTCTCGGCCTACTGCCTTGCTCTATCCTGTCTCTCTCAGACTCGGGACTTGACTACCCGGTAGTTCTGTCCCCAAAAGCTTCCTACGAAAAACACAAGGACGTTAGCATTTGTGTTAGCCATCTCGCTCACACTAAATCAACAATCAATCAATCATCAGATCAAGGTTATCTACATCTTTGGTCACGCATTCGTGCATATCGAAAAACCCACACGTTCTTATAGAAACAACGTTGCAATAAGAACGGTATCCTACTTATCATACAGAAATCACTAAATTGCGTCACATCAATATATATATATATATATATATATATATATATATATATATATATATATATATATATATATATATATATATATATATATATATATATATATATTCTTAATCTCATTATTCTCAACAATATCACAACAATCCGACACACTTCTGTACATTACACTCCCACAAGTGTACACAAATATTCAAATATCCATATTATTTAAATTTACACACTGCAACCATTCCCAAAGTTACAATTTAATTCAACAATTGCAAAATCTAGAATATCACATAAATAAATACACTAGTTTACCACGAAGTAACTAAATAGTGAATTACAATATTAATTCTGACGAGCGAGCAATCTACATAATCATAGCGCATTTCTCAAGTACGCATGTAAATTAAACAATACAAAGGTAATTCTACGTACTAACGATTCTAGTAAGTAAATATACATACTGCACATAATTACAATTACAATACTGTAACATTCTGCAACAATCGAGCAAATAACTCACTGACCTTTACGAAGCTTTCTGTCCTTGAATGTACCAAGGTTTTTCCCGCCAAATCACGAGTGGCTCCCGGAGTTATTGCTACAACTTGTCAGCACGATGCTTCACAATGACTAATTCGTTCCCAGTCAAAATGACTGTTAAATTCTGGTTCGAATTGATGGCCCCACCTTTCCTCAGTTCCGATTGGATAACAATTCTACCCCAGTCGTTTCAGTTTAACAGGCGAGCCTCAGGCCATCTGTCAAAGCCGGGAGATTTACAACAGCATCGAGGGTCCTTTGTTCAAAGCTTCCAACGTCTACATGTGAGTTTTAACACCTAACGGAGCGGCTCTTGTACAAACGCGAATCGACACGACAGTGCAGGGTCGACATACTCATGGCGCTAACCCATTCCTTTGTTCCTGACTTACGTAATCGCGGGCAGGCAAACGGGACAATGATCAAAACTGGTTCAACTGTAACATGAAAATTTTCCAATCATTTTATTACGCTAAAATGGGGTACGAAGCAAATATTTACAAATCGCAGACACGCTGTTCCATTGAAAGGGCAGTATTACATTGAACTGCGCAACTGTTAGTTTTTATAGCGTGAAGAGTCAACATTGACGTAATGCTTACTCTATAGTTACATTCATATTCATATTATTGATAGTATTAGAATTGCAACTTTATCTTTGGAGTACGGTTTTTGTTATTTTGTTTTATTATAGGCGTCGAAACGAATTTTTGCGCAGTAAAAGGCCCAGCGTTAAAAGGGGTGATTGCGCGGTTAAATTTTAATGCATCTTATTGTTGAACGGAAATTTCATTCTTCACTGCTTAGAAAATCTTGAGGAGAAAAACAATATAAACTATTAATTAGTATTTTCTTATGGACTATGCCGCTGAGTGTCTCAGTTAACATCGGTAATACGTAAGGAAAGAGTGTTGAACAAACGTGGGCGTCAGGCATTTTATACGTGAAGAACAGGGATTATGTTTCCAATAAAATCTTAGGCACTGAGTTTTTCTGAATAGAGTTTGTTTTAATTTATTTTCTCTTTTTATATTATCAGCTTTTAATGTGACATTTGTTTTCAGAAGTTTATCTTGTAGAGAGAACCTGGTTCTAAAGGGCGCGAATTAAGTGTCTTTCTCATCCCGTACTCCATCTCCCGGACCAAAAGAAACAAAATGATCTTCAAGGAGAAAGGGGTGTTTTTATTGAATGAAAATCTCGAATAAGGATAGTAGTTCTTAAACAATGGAGCAAGTATGAGTTTGGTTACAGTAAAGTGCCACTTATGGCTTGTGTCTCTTGACTTCGGTGTTCGAAGAAGGACTCGCAATACACAATTTCACTTTCAATCTCATTTGGTAATAAACACTACTTGGCATAACGTTGAGTAGTGGTTACACTTTGTCGATGCTACCATACCATGGCTGGCTTAATCAGGTAAGGTCATAACGTTGAGTAGTGATTACACTTTGTCGATGCTACCATACCATGGCTGGCTTAATCGGGTAAGTCATAACGTTGAGTAGTGATTACACTTTGTCGATGCTACCATACCATGGCTGGCTTAATCGGGTAAGTCATAACGTTGAGTAGTGATTACACTTTGTCGATGCGACCATACTATGGCTGGCTTAATCGGGTTAGGTAACCCTACTGAAACTGGTTTAATGTTCCTAGGTAAACATAGCGAAAATGAGGTAATGGAGCTAGATCAAAGTTGGAAGCCATTACTTTAAAATTAATAACTAAATATATATTAATGCATAAATAATTGAAATATATCTTATGCTTTTAAATTATCTGGAGATCAGGATTTAATTCATGTTGCCACAAGGAAATTATTGTTCAGTTCTGTCACTTTCTTTGCATGTATCACAATCATTTTAGCCTTCAACTAATTGTTTTGTTGTTTTAATTTTACTTACAATAGGTAGCTGAGATTTTCAATATCCGTTGTTTTCACGTGACGTCACAAAACATGTATACTTCCATATCCGCCATTCTGAGTCCCTAGCCTCGCAAACGGGCACCTAATAACACCTAATTACTAAGGCACGTCTCATTTTGTACGTAATAATATATTACATCACATTCGGTTGTGCCTGTCAACCGCACGAAACCAAATGCGTAACTTTTCTACTTGTTTTCCTCAAGTAAAACATTTGAATTTCAACCATCATTGTTATACTTTCATAAACAAATAGATCGATCAATAAACAAACGCATACACAAATGGATACACTAACAAGTAGAAACATGTAATGATTTTCAACTTTCGTGGGCTAAAAATCAATCATTTGGCTATCGTTCAAGTTAAAAAGCTAATTGTTAATATATAATTTCATATTTCTAAAAGCATTTTAGGAATACTTCTTTTTGACATTCGACACAAAGTCATGTTCCGTTAGGCAAGTGTTACGTTTGAACACACTGAAGATGAAACTTCTTTGAATGGTTATCGCTTTCATTCATTATCATCCTGAGTCCATCATCTCCACCACAAATACAATATCTGACCATACTAATTAAATTGGTTTGTCAACTGTCTCCGGCACAAACACCTGTTGACACGAAAAGTATTTGTACATAAAAGTTCTGGCATAAAACACATGCTATGAAATTTTAATTCGTAACTGATATTGTATCCCGAAAATCATTGTCCCGAAATGCTTTTTCAAGATGACAAGCTTAGGGATATGATAAGAAACACTTTAAAAATGTAAATATTGTCTGTTTGTAAACAAAAATAACTGCATTTCTATTTCATAGCAATATGCACCATCTCGGTTGAACCTCACTATTCTGTCTTTCGATATAAGGAAGGGAACTTCCAGCTTTATTTTTATTTTCGTGCTATATGGCACTTAATTTTAAGTATAATACATGTATATCTATCGTTTCGACGACGTGAATGTCCTTATCGACAGTTAAATAGATTATTGTCTTGAATATACATGATGACTAATATTGACAAAGGTTTGTTAGGGGCTCAAGATGGTGGCGCAACGTGCGCGCACGTTGCATTGCGGGTATTTGCGTACTATAGTTTTAAAAAATATGGTTCACACACACACACACGCACGCACGCACGCACGCACGCACACACACACACACATACATACATACATACATACATACATACATACATACATACATATGCAATAAACTGACAACTAACAGTGCGAAACTAGTATCTAGCTAGCCAGAGCACTTTCGACCCTTTAATGAGTCTTTTTCAAAGGCAAATACAAAACATAGACAAGACAAACAAATAAAACAGAAAAACGGTTACGTTAGCGAAACGTTACCTGGCTGTTTCTGCAGGAATTCAACCGTTTAACTCTATTATGTGTTTTCTAGTTTATTTCAGCTTGTTGCTGATACTGGAACATATTTGTATGGCTCATCAATTTCTAGATCTGTACAATTATGTTCCAGCTGGTTCTTCAACTATCAATGATAGCATGACAGTTTTAAGCGAACATTCGTATTCATACTGATATCGCATAACGTCATGGAGATTTACACCGTGCACATTATTTATGTGTGTAGAAATAATTTTCCGTAGTTGCAGGAGATATTAACATTGTTGTAACCTTGTAAATTGTTATGGCTTGGTATATATCGAAATCAAACCGCTTTACGCCGTAATGTGTGTTAGGTCTGACCCATTACATCCTTTTGAATCATGTAAACTTTGCTTTAGAACACGTTAGGCTATATTAGGATGATATTCCATAAGGCAGTAGTTCTTATGCTTGATATATTTATTCTGTTCGAACTTCAGATGAATCGAGAGAAGAAACCTTTGGATGTGAATGCTGTGAGGGAAGTCCTTTGGCTGATTACTTTCTAACGCACATTTTTATTAACATCACATCAAGACCGAACTAACAGGCAATGTCGATATTTGCATGATGCTGGCCTGAGAACAATGTTTCACCTATTTTAATTGACCTTAAGCTGATTCGTTATCAACTGGATGGTTCTTAAGTACTCTAATACCACAAATAATTTGTCTTTAGTCAACTAACAACACAATCACGAGACTCTAATATTCACATTAGCACGACTCACGGCTCAGATTTTTCTAAACCTTATAACCATATCATGCCTAGCCACCATAACTAGAAATACCCGAAGCAGTGCGCAACAAAATTCGACCATACTGTGCAGAAAGCATCAGGCATTGTGGGCTTTCAAATCTGTAATAATTTTGCCAATCCACCACGGAAAGAAGAATACAAAACATTTATCTAACGAAACTGCTGAGCATGCTTGGACTAACTTTGATATAAAGATCCCTTTAAATATTGGACACAATATATTGATGTGACTAGGTATAAAGATGCAAAAGCTAGATAAACCTTGAAACAATTGGGTTAATATACGGAATCAATAGCCTTGGAAGCAATTTCAATATAAAGCATTTATTGACCAGGTTTCTTGGTCAAATGTTGCTACATATGTTTGTTAGTCAGGTGAGTTATCCCCTGGCCACTTGGGTCTCTTGTCTAATTATCTGTTAATCTAACTTGCTTCTATCCATAAAGGAAGCTGATAATGAACGGGTGAGTTTCCGAAAGGGTCACTTTATCGTATGGCCATGCCTCTATGTTTCATTGGGGGTCCGTGAACAATCGTTATTTGGAAATTCTTCTCAAACGCCACCAAAGCAAGTTTTATAAATATTTTGACGAGATCACTCTAGCATGGCGTGTTTTCATGGTTGTAAAACGAGTGCTGATCTGCCTTCTTAAATTGCAGCTCTTTCATTATTGAGAACAAAACTTAAAACGTCGTCTTTTCAAAGCCAGTTAACCGAATTTTACAGTAAAGATTGACCGAAAGCATCTTGCACAAAGATTGAGATTATATCTACCGAGAAAGTCCTTGTCAGATATTTGTAAATGAGTTAATGCTAACAATTACATTTCAGCTCTCTCTCTCTCTCTCTCTCTAAACGAGATAGGAATTTCATTAAAGATTGGCTGCAAGGATTATTGTTCAGATCTGTGATTTATTGCAAGCTTTCAAACACTTTTTTCCAGCCAATATGTTTTGCTTCACTGATATGCAGTATAAAAATGTTGCATCTCCCAACTGGAGGCCAGGGTAATAAAACCTTTATCAAGAATCACAGTTATAAAATATTAACGGTAATTCATGTGTATCTATCTATCATAGCAAAGGAAATACTTTATCAGATCAATTTTAATGTGGACACACTCTTTCTGAGCAGCACTTGGCGTCAAAAGTTGAAGACAAACTTGGGGAAATGCGAGCAGATTATGAGCACAGACTACAACAAAACCAAGAAGAATATGAGAGGGCGACAACAAAACCAAGAAGAATATGAGAGGGCGACAACAAAACCAAGAAGAATATGAGAGGGCGACAACAAGACCTAGAAGAATTCAAGAAAAGGAAACAGAACCGAGAAGAGATGTTGAAAATTATTAAGACACCCAGACGGGATGGCAAGCGTAAAGCAATTAACCAAAAGTCGAAAGAAAAACTGAAGCGTACTATCAGGCAAATGGCAGAAAGCCGAAATTCTGAGATTACCAGCTTGAAAGCCGAAATTGCATCACTGAGAAATAGAACTGAAGAATTGCGAAGAACGGTACTAGAGCGAGAACAGGAAACAAATGAATTGAAGGTAGAGATGAACATGTTGCAGAAGCAGTTGGACGATAACGAAACCATACCAACCACAAACACTTCGCAGACTATGCAATTATTTATACTTTTGTGTGCATTTTAGGAGGTGGGGTATTCTATATAAAATAAATCGGTATAGATAGAAAAGGAAATAAAGATACATAATATTTTGGTATGATATTGTTAGGTAAACATAGTATATTTAATTACTAAAATATATCAAAGAAAATTACGCTGCAAAGATAGGAGTAAAAGAATATAAAGTTTAACTATATAATGTTGAAGATCTATAAAAAAAGTTCGGCATTTTTTGGATTATTTGCCCGTATTTCCATGATAATGAATAAGACGTCGCTTTATTTGGAAACAAATCAATACACTCGGTTTGCCTGAAAAGTTACTAATCAAACCTGAAATTGCAAAACAATTAAATACGTATACCTAGACATGCTATAGATAAGGATGGCAAGAAAACGGTAAATCAGTAGATACAACTGCTCTAGTGACCAGGTTCCGCTGTCATAATAGTTTTCTCAACTTGAAATGTTATTCGAAAATACTTAAACCAATGAAAAAGCTGCAGTTTTAGATTTCGAGTAAGATTTTTCAGTCTAAAGTAATAATTGTACTTGAAGCGTTCAGTAAACTTTTGCAATGCAGGGGCCATTTTATCAGAATCGTCAAGCGGTCTCAACCTGTGAATCTGGATTAAATTCTCGGAGTCCCTAAGGGGTTTCAAAGGAAGTAGCTTTCGCAGATCTTTCACTATAAGGATACAGAGAGAGAGAGAGAGAGAGAGAGTAAAACCTAAACCCAGTCAGGTTTACTGATAAAAATATCTTTGATCGTCAAATATCATATATATTTTTTCTCCTGTAATCAACTTCGTAGGAAATTGTTTATCTCTCCTTCTCATGAAGACACTGCAATAATCATTACAAAACTTGAGACATTTTAATCCTAGGTCATGTCGATCCGAAATACCATAAGGATTGCTGCTCTTGCTCCACCATTTAGCCAGCAATATATGTATTTTTTAAAAACGGTTAAACTCAAATTCCAGTGATGAAGGAAATTGGTATTCCTCTGGGTTAACAAGGGTTCTCTATCAAGTCAGAGAATAGTATCCCTTCACTATCTTTTGATTTACTCCAACTTCTATAGAGGCATGAGTATATACTATTCCTTCTGTCTGTCCATCCATCTGTCCTGTACAAAATCATTTTTAGCCAATCCGTTCCATGGTTTTAATGGACTGTCATGAAATTTGGCTACTATTATGGTCAGCATATGAAGAAGCGCATGTCGTCATGACAACCATTTTACTGGCGCAATTTGTGCAATAGAAATTGCCCTTTTGACTTGCGAGTGAAGGCAGTGTATGGCATAATCTACTGAATGAAACAAGACTCAGTTTTAATTGGATCACCATGAAAGTTTACATGTTATATGGTCAATTGAATGAATGCATCTGGAAAAATCACCGTGCAGTATACTGTACCTATGTATCATCTCACTATATCTATTTTTTTCCTACGTACATGGCAACAATTTAGAATAGGTTTCATAACAATTTGTACATGTCTATTAGTTGTGTATTCTTGATAATATTTATGAGTTTAGCACATTGATTACGTCCTGGTATACCTTGAAGCATGACACTGTTTGGGGGAAGTATTACACCCTCATTGCAAAGGTGTTAATGATCAAACGTTTGTTGCGAACTCCGACTAGGCCAGGGCTTATTCAGAAATGTATTTACATTTGCACATGAAAATAATTAAACCTTACTTAAGAGTTCACAACACAAGATCAATTGCCGTGTGAGTACATATAAGTTTGCAAAAAGCACTAAATTACCTTTCAACTTATTTTATCAAGGGAACAATTAAGTGGCATTGGTAATGGGAGCGCGAACTATAGACTGCAGTATAAACGCGGAATATTTGAGAAGATGGAAATGTTGAACAAACAATCTATCGATTTAGATAAATGTGTTTATGATAGGTCATAACATAGCTTCTCGGGTCTATCAGGAGTTCTTTATTACACTTGAATAACAAAGCGAACTGGTTTACGGTCTTGGATTGCATCGAATCTTCTTTCCGTGCTTATTAACATGAACAAGAAAAACTTTGACATTTCTTTTCTAAAATATTTTTTAAAATATTTTTTAAAAGAAGGTTTTTCTTGAATATATCTGACACATGTTGTGAAACAACTTTAGGGTTACTGTGATTTTGCTTCGTCATGTTGCCACAAAAGTATAGAATAATTTTAGCAAGTTCCCTATAATGATGACCAATCCGGTGGCCTAGAGGTTAGAGAGTCCGTCTCGAAAGCGGAAATTCTTGGGTTCAAACCCCGGCCGAGTCATCCCAAAGACTTACAAAAATGGTACTAACAGCTGCCTCGCTAGGCGCTCAGCATTCAGAGGTTAGTGTTATGACTGGTCGGCCTGGTGTCAGGATAATGGGACTAGGTGGGACATGATGCTACATGTCTGCGGCATGGGGCCCCAGTGCTAGACATCACTGCAGACATGGTAAATGTACGTTAAAAATCCTAATCACACTCACACCCTACAATGACCCTTGGGTTTCCAAATAAAACTGGAAGATGGTGTAATTTGTATATATCTCAAAGACAATATGAACTGTGTGCCTAACCAGATACAGGTAATGACTTTCGTAATCTTTTTACAGGATAAATATTTTGATGAAATAAAAAAGTAATATATAAGTAAGAAGTATATATACAAATTTAGAAAGTTTCGAAATACCACAATTGTTAATGTACAGGTAATATAACTGAATTTAAATAACTGATATTTATATTATCATGTTCCCATATAAACTCGGAAAAGTTATGTATATTATCATTTCATCCCGTTTTGTCATGTATGTGCAAAATATTGATTAAATTAAATTTCCATATGCCTTAAGGTATGAGAGAGAGAGAGAGAGAGAGAGAGAGAGAACGCTACTTGCATATTAATTCTTCTGCATGTATTTGCACCAAATATATTTGTATATCTCAATTGCATTTTGATATTGTTATTAACTGGACTGAATAGTTAATAGTCATGCGTATTAGAATAAATTAGCTTTTGTCTGTGTTGATCGATTTTGAATTTTAAAAAATCATAACAAAGGCACAAATTTTCAACCAATTATTCATTCGACAAATTTCATTGTGTCCAGCTGTTCACTAATCAGTACATCTTTTGTGTACGTTTTCCCTCTCAATCTGACAATCTATTTGTCCTTGTACGGACTCGTCCGTTGATACGTTCACTCCTCTGTCTGGACGTTCTTCCCTCCTTTTATTCGTCTATAAGTTTGTCCACCATTTCCTTTAGCCACCGTTCGCCAACTGCCCATCTGCCTATTTGCTCTTTCATGATCCTTCCGTTTGTCTGTTCACGTCTTCGTCCATCATCCAGTTCCTCCTAATTTTATTCGTATGTTATTGTGTTTGTCTGCCAGTCTGGTCAATTGTCTGCCAGTCT
The DNA here is from genome assembly GCA_028554795.2 of Sinohyriopsis cumingii. NCBI lineage: Eukaryota > Metazoa > Mollusca > Bivalvia > Unionida > Unionidae > Sinohyriopsis > Sinohyriopsis cumingii. Next base: position 122,401,324 of record CM068828.1, read on the forward strand.
ACCCAATTGTCTGCCAGTCTGAACAATTGTCTGTCTTGTAAAAATGTTGACTGTTTATATCGTCTTCAAGTACTTTGTGTTGAAACTAGTTGTAATTGTATCTCTTAGTTTGGACTTTATAGGAGATCTGTTACACTTTTATTCAGACAAAGAAAACTAATATAGGATGCTGTCATGAAAGCGAGAGTCGTTATTACTCACCATGTGCATACCTACTTACCTACATACATGCAACGTATCTGTATGCAGCAATTGAATCTCATTCGAGAAAAGATGCTTCAAACGCACTTGCTTAATGTTGTGATTCTTTCACATTTGGTCGAACATCCATGCTCAGCATCAATAGAAAATAACAGGTAACATTAATGCGATTTCAGAAATGCAGCAAAGTTGAGAAGAATCAAAATTATTTGTTGCATTAATATTAAGTTCATGGTCAGCACACTTGCAAGCGTGTGTATGTTTTTAAAGGTATGTTTTATAGCTCCAACGGAAACCAACGATATTGCATTAACGTGTAAAGTGGTCAGGCTTCCTTACAATTTACATCCATGAAATATATACGAGTGCTAAACACCCTACGCTACCCTCACGCTGACCAACTTGGCCATTTCTGCGAAACAGAAACTGTCTCAGGTGTGTATATATATATATATATATATATATATATATATATATATATATATATATATATATAATAATGATTTGCAGACAAATAATACATTTTGTTCGGCTACAATTTCTTCATCAAACAAAAACCTCAAATTGCTTTGTACCACCTCGATATTGTTACAGTTAGAGTGACCGTAGGACTGACAGAAAATCTGCAAATGAAAAAACATAGTTTTATGTTTTCGCAACTTTTCGGTCAAGTTTTGTTTTGTTTTTTAGTAAATTACAACGGTGTTCAAATGAAAAATTTTCACAAAAGTACAACGTTGCTTTGGAAACGATCGATAAGTAGTAGTGTTTTGCTAATTACGACTTCCGTGGACTGTGCTAAAACTTAACAGCTATTACTGACATCAGTCAAATATATGCTTATAATTCTGTTATCACGGTCAGACGATTTTTAGAGTTAGACCGCGTTTGGTGTTCATGTATGGATTGTACTATATGTGACAATACTTGCGCGTGCAAATAGCGCCACAGCTTCTGATATATTTCCCTGAAACGTGACAGTAATTATTGACGTGAGGTGAACATGGGATATAATTTTGTCATCGTGACCTGATTCACTTTTGTTCAGACCCAGTTAACATGTAAAACATGCTAAAGTGCAATCTGATCCTTCTAATCAAGACCAGCCCCTAATTAAGATAATATTGCCCCAATCCGATCGGTGATCTTACCTTTAACGTTTTACTAAATACACACACACACACACACACACACACACACACACACATATACATACATACACGCACACCTAAGATCTGCCAAAATGCAAACTAAACTTTAGACAAATCGGCGTATAAGTGGAGTATCCACCCTTCCCCTCTAATTGAACAAATAAAGAATGCATAGCAAACCATCATCCGATGAAAGTCAGTCAGCCTTTCTTGTGTGATTCTGGGACATACAGAGCTCTAAAGAAGTACACTTCTGCTATAAGAGATCGAAAGTCCCAGAAATACATGTACCTAGTAAATCCAAGAATAAGGAAGTTCTGGCGTCCAGTAAAAATTAACAAAGACGACAACCTATCGGGAAAAGTTAAACATTTCTGTCACTATTTGCCGCTGTAAGATTGTAAGACATTTCTCAGACATTAGCGCTGTGTCTCATTGTGTAAACGAAAACCTTTCAAACAAAAACAAACGAAAACAAAAGAAGAAACAAATCAAGAACAGAGGACACAAGGTCAAGCACAGCTACAGTCTTAAGCCTGTCTAATGGCACACTGTTCCAAACTTATCAACAAGGAACTGTGGTCGCAAGCGGAATGTAAAGATACGATATACCTGAATCATAAATACCAACATAACAGTTTTATGACGAGATGTTTATGCACGCTGGAGAAGCGTAATCAGTCGGAACACGTGCAACTTACAACTCCTGCGTAATACAGAATTAGGATATGTCTAGTTATCTACCCAGTTGGTGGACCAGTCTATGTTGTACTTACATAAAATATTAACATTTATGTAGAATATATACGTGCAATTAGATATTTTTTTTACTTCTGTACCGTGTATCATATGCGATCCCTGTGGTGTCTTTTTATAGCGGGAATGTGCTTTTTTAACCCATTTATTTATATCATAACGTGCTCAAAATACGACTCTGTGGTCTTAAAGTATAAGTGATAGAGAAGAGCGGAAAGCAACACGTTTTGTAAAATTCAATAAACAATTAATTTCCAAAACATGCAACCTGAAAATGAAATGACAATGTAAAAATAACTAGCGGTAAATCTCAAATATACCTGAATTTCTGACACAAATCCAAATGAATAAAGTTCTGAATTAACTTAAGTGGTAATTCAAATATTTTCCGATGCTGAAGTTGTTGATGTGCCTGTAGTGGACTGCCGTCTCTAATGTACTAATGTACCAATGGCCTGAATTGTAATAATGTGTCCATACTCGTTTGATGAATCACGATAATACAATTCCATAAGTCCTTATCTGAATTTACCATAATTCCAAGTTAATGTATCTGTCCAAGAATATTCTATTTTTTATTTTCAGAGAATAATAATTTGAATAAATAATTCCAGCCCAAATGAACACAATTAAAGGACTGATTTCTGCTTCAGTTGGTATCCCAGAAATGAATAATTGTTCCAGTGAACAAGATTTATTTTAAAAAATCTAGGTCACAAAAAGGTAACCCTGATCTCTAGAACAACCTGAGTTTATAATTAGAAGATATGTAACTAATAGTATACAAAACATGATAAACATACTTGTCCTTGACTCAGATTAAGATAATGACCTTAAAATCACAGATAAATATAATATATGTGTTAGTTGTTTACAGAATTAGAAAATAATTGATTCTGGTCAAGTAGACAATGAACTTGTTTGCGGACAAGATCAGCTACTGGATCCAATTTTACAGAACCCGCAGCCTATAATGGATACAAAGCTGACAAACAATGCAAATTCAATATACATAACACTCACCCAAACTTAATTTCCAGCGCAAGCTCACTTACGTTTATAGTTACTTCCTGTTTCTGGACTTCAGCAATCCTCAGATTGAAATCTTGAATTGGTTGCAACTTTATGACGTAGCATATAGAAAGTTGTCTGATAACAAATTTACATACTATCTTGTTATCTTTCTCTGTATCATTACATTTCATTATAACCAATAGTCTCAGCAATTTACACTAAATAAAAATATTGATCACAAAGTATTTATTATTAAGATATCAGAATATTTATAAGAGTAACATTAGAGTCAAAACAGCAAACGAATCCAATTAAGTAGAACTATTATTTGAAATGGATGACCATTTCTGTTACAATAATAAAAAATAGTAATACAAAATGTAATTGAAATAGCGTAAGCTTTATGGAAGCTCAATATCCCTACGTAAAAGTTCTCTACATTATAATATCTTTGTCTTTGATTTTCTTCAGTACCAAACTTTAAAAAATATTTATATTGCAGATATGAATGTATATTTTCAAATATGATTACTTTATTAATTATTTTTTTATCTGAAGAATGATAACATTCCCTATCACGTTTGCAATTCGATTTTTAAATTAGGAATACGCTATGTAATGCAATTTGTATACGAACCTAATGCCTGTCGAAGGGAGGCTGGCTGGTCTGCACGACACCGGTATTTATAACCTTCGATGCACTATACCATGTATTACTCCGCATATTGATAACAGGTATTTAAGACAATAAATATTAACTATCTTTAACATATTATGACTCAAGGCAGTAATGAATGCTAATTAAACTATTAAACTTTTAATTACAAAATGCCTAAACACTAAAATCATTGCGTCAGACGTATATCAGTAAACATTGTCCTCCAGCTGGGTTGGTAGTGCAGGAAAATTAGAACATGATAAACGCGGAAGTGTCATCTTTGCAGTAGGTGATAAGTGCATTTTTTATCGCTAAGCATAACTTGTTCAATTATACTTTCATCTACCGCATAGGTGGCGCTCTATAGTTTCGTATTTTCCATTAGGATTTTAAAGAAATAGAATTTCCATGGCTTTGCTCACTGGTTATACTGGCTATTTAAAAAAGACCTTGTATATCTTAGGGATAATGCAAAGAACCTTTAATTCTCTTTATTTTGGTGTATAATTGATGGGTGTACTATGGGTTATAGAGTATACAGCTTGGCCTTACTTCAGATGTGTATCTTTCAAAAACGTGCTAGCTCTACTTGGTCATTTTCACCTCCTGAACTTCAGAGGTAAATTGTATAAAAAAGAGCCGATAACTTTTTTACATTTTATATATTTGGTAATTCATTCATTGCAATTTCAGAAGCTGGTATTGTCTAGTCTGGCAAAATTCATTTTCCCTATTTTAATAGCTGCTATGTATAGTGTACTTTAGACTAATTCAGGCTGATTTTTTAACATAAGGGAACAGTCATTTTAGTTAGCAGTGTGCTTAAATCATGTAAAATTTCCAAAAGTACAATATCCAAAACAAATATCATCCACATTAAATTAATGTAGCATAGAGGTATGCCAACATTCTCTACATTGTGCATGTTTTAAATGCGAACTACTTCACCTTACATACGTCACTCTCTCAAAAGTACATATTATCTGGTGAGCGCCCCCATAGTGAGAACTGGAGGTGTCTCGGACACATAAATTGCCTCTAAAAACCAAGATGGCGGACATCGTTAATTACATCGAACGTAATACATAACATCAGTCATACAGAACATTCTTTGGCAAAGCATCGTATTGAACATAATCTCAAAATACCCATCTGTACATGAAACTATTATATCTGTCATTTACAGCATTCAAATAAGGTAAAAACAAAAAGTGAATATAAAAGCAAAATAGGAATACCATATATATTGCATGGTTACTATGGTTACTTATTATTTATTTTGAATCATTGTTTAATCTTTTAAGCGTCAGTCTCCGTATGATATACTTACATTGTTGGTATACCCAGCTTATAGGGAATATATAATGATGCAGGTAAATTATAAATGGTGTTCCATGCCATTTTTAATAGCGCATGTTATCTTATTGAGATGTCTTATTTTCATTTTAGTAAATTTAACTTTGCATACAAACTATAATGTGGTCTAATGGAAGGCTTGCATATTTCTCAATGGATTTCAATGCACAATTTGACAAACACAGACCCTCCTCTCATGACGTCATCGGCAGCCATTTTTGTACCATATTGACATAATGACTTTTAATTTCATATGGTGTATGGAAGTTGCAGTACATTCTTCGACCCTCAGACTAATATTATAGGCCTGTATAAACAGAAACAACACAAAAACAAGCTTTCTGTCAATGTCTCTGTTTGTAAGTTTTATGCAGATATAGTATCATTAACATTATTCCTTGTTTACAGTGGCAAACCTTACGCATCGGCGCCCGCATATAGGGGAGAGCGGGGCTGCTTCCCCTCCCCCAATAACACTTAAAAGCTGACCACCTCATGTTTGTCCCGTCTCCTCAGCCCCACCTACCCCACAAAAAAGATTATGTGGGCACCCTGAAGCTTAGGAACCTTATATGGGGGAAGATGCCAGATTCGCTACTGTCCAGGAAAAAATGTCATACAGTCCTGTCTTCTTGACTTTTGGCTTCATGTTTTAAGGCAGATAAATAAGAACTGATTATGAAGTGACTATGCCATTGAAGTAAACTTAGTTGTCCATGGACCCAGAATGAAAGCCAGTCCAGGCTTATTCATTTTAAACGGCGGTTCCTCTGGCATGATAACCACCGAATCACCACGGTTTCTGTTTCCATTAGAGCCTCTTAAGAGATGTTGGACAGAGCATCGCGCCTATTTAAGATCATTGAGACCAAAAGCGTTTACAAGGAATTAGTTGTGAGGGACAGAATGAACATTAAAAGAAAATAAAAGCCCTGCATTTGCACAGAAGTACATGTCTTAAACTGATATCGTCATTTTGTTTCAAGTATTTAGATTTGATTAGTATTACATGAAAGTGTATTACGAGTATAGCATTTAATTCCGTTGAGAGAGAGAGAGAGAGAGAGAGAATAAACCTGCCCATGACAGCTAATACTTGTGATAAAGGTATCACTCTGAAACACTAAAATGTAGACCCCTTTCAAGAGATATCAATATCACTTTGTAGAATGTAAATCAGGGTCAGAGCAGGAGGGGGTTTCCAGAACCAACCACCCCACCGCTAGAAAAAAACAAAGCAGAAACCCCACCCGATACGTCCATTGTTACAGCCTACAAGCCTGGAATTGTTGATATTGTTAAGGCCTTCAAACCGCAACAACGTATATGTTCGTACGATGCAGTATACGTTATGTAGCTACCAAGCCTTAACAATGTTGTTGGAATATTTTCTCTGTTGCGCATGTGCGCAATTTCTAAAACTAAAACATCCGGTTGCGGAAGCTGTGCGTAATTAAGTAGTTGAAAGCAGAACGTTGAGAATTTGAAATGGAAAATATGTCGACTGAGACCCATATGACAGCTCATACTATGCTGGTATATTTATCCTAATATTTCCTTAACACACTTGTCACAATATATGAAATTGATTTTTCGCTGACATGTTTAAACCTTGAATAATTCACCACTATCTCACACGGCAAACATCATGGCGATATGACTCAAATTGTTAAAGCAACGTTAAAAATGCCAATCAAACCAATACATACTGCTTGGTCCTAAATTAAAATAATACCCCTCTGATATGAAATACATCTACCATGGTGGTCATCTTGAAAATTGTACAGGTACTCTTAGTGGGTGCATGGTAATAGGTCAGTCCTACATGTAAGACATAGCACACTTTGATTTTGTTTAGGTGCTAGAAACTTGAAAACGGGCCCGTTTCTTTTGTGAGAATTTGAATTTATTAGAGAAAGGGCATCATAGTAAGTAAAGTACGACTAAAACATTATAACTTTACTTTGTAGAAAAGCGTCGTTATTTTAGTTGTCAGTTGTGTGAAATATTCCAGAAAATTTTACTTTCATAACGATGTTAGTCGACATCAAAACACACTACACAGCGCGTTAGTTAAAACATAATTATCAGCGTCAGGTATTACAGGTAGGACTAGGTAATAGGTCACATGTCATTTACTAAAAGATTTATAATTTTCTGTTTAGTTGGTCCTTATAACTTTTACATCTAATATTTACACGTTATTCATTTTGAAAATCGTTCTATTGCAATGGATGTATATGTAGATATGGTGTTTTAACCAAAGATGACCCAAAATTAAAATGGTGCTGATTTGATGAAAATCTGATCACCACTGGTCCTGTATTTTCAGTTGACAGTTCTATCTACATCATGTTTCCCCTCAAGACTTTTTATTATGCTTGGTTTTTCCTAAATGAAAATGGTACCAATATAGTATCCAATATTGCTACAATTGCAGCTGTTTTGTCAAATTAGTTGATATGTGATTTTCACTGAAAGACTTCTTATCATGTCCTGTTGATTCGGAATGAAATATACCTCTCAGACATTAGACATCTGCTAGGACAGACATCTTCAGAATCATTTAGCTACTCCCCTGAATTGGTAGTCCTATTTATATGGTATCAAAACAATGTAATAACTCATAATTTGTTATCATCTGCTGCAGTCAGCATCCAAAAAGCTGCGCCACATCTTTACAGATGAACAACTGCATGCATTGGAAACAGAATGGAATGCAGGATTGACGAGTGTAAAGGATGGCAGAAGAATCGAGAACCTGGCCAACTCTCAGAACCTTACAATGCAACAAGTCAGGGTTAGTTGTTTTAAAGAATTTCCTCTTTCTTGCAAAGTTTTGATATCCAGCAGCTTAATGAATTGCATTTCTTAATAATTTAAAAGCAATACAGTTGGTTATATTAATCAATTACTGTCGTAAGTCAGAGTTGCAGGATATTTCCAGTGTTTGCTTCTCAATTTTCAAATGAAAGTAAAACTTCTCAAAAGTACATTTCTTTTCAATTAATTAAAATCTTTGGCTTTAACATTTCTTTAGGTTTCTTGATCTCTATTTCACCTTAGAAATGAATGTTCTCAGTTGTTTTCATATTCAGTTTTTTTTGGGGGGGTGCAGAAGTAAATGTATTCAATAGTTTGTAAATCATTTAAATACATCCGTTCTTTGAAATTATGATTTTATTGCATCTTTGAATATATTTTAGTCTGCCTAAAAACCATATGCTAGGCACATGCTTTGCAATTTGGTTTTTGGAGGTTGGTACAAAATGGATTGCCCATTGTCAAGGATCGTAGGGGGCCCCGAATGGCCGAGTGGTCTAAAGCGCTCTCATTATGAATCACTGCCATCTCACCTCAGTTTGCGTGGGTTCGAGTCTCGGATTCAACAAATGTGGGTATGTGAGAAGCTTGCCAGTAGCTTCTTGTGGGTCGGTGGTTGTTTCCGGGGTTTTCCAGGGTTCTTCCTCCACCATTAATACTTGACGCCATGTATAGCCTATCATGTGCTGAAAAATGGCATTAAACCCCACAACAACAGCAACAACAAAAAAATCAATGATCATTATTCTCAAGGACAGATTATACAGGAAAGAAACATGATGAAATAGAGTGCAGCAGGTCAGTGGAAGCTCGCATTATCTAGGATGAATTTAATAATGTTGATGACACAATGAATAGCATACAGTCTGGTTATTTATTATTTTCAGGACTGGATTGGAAATCAGCGGCAAAAACAGAAACACAGCATTCAGCAGCCTGCTGTCTCAAGCTCTGCTTCCAAGCCAGAACCAATACAGTTGAAAGGGCCTAGTGCATACAATATATTTTGCAAGGGAAAATCACTTGGTAGGCTAAATATGTTATTGGTCACAAACTTTTTTATTGCTCTGTGCAGTTTTGATAAAGCCAGTCCTGTACCACACTATTTCCAAAAATGGAAGAAAAAGGAAATTTATTTTCATTCCCTTTGAAAGTGTTGCTTCGTTTTTAACAGATTCTAACAAAAGAATGTTTAGGTCTTTGTCCTACTCTGTATAAGACCATGTTATATCTGAATTCATATAATAGCGGAGTGTGCTATAGCGGGGTAAAACTGTATATATTGACTTATGCTGACATCATTTGCTTAATTATTCTGCATAAACTTAGATTTTCTCTGATATCTTACCATGTGCCCACTTGGTAATTTTACACTGAATAATCCTGTCTGTCCGTCAGTTTGCCCATATGCAGATCATTTATTTACTTCTTGTAAACTTAATAGTACACTGGTGCTGAGATAGTGATCATCTTTAGGTGATGTTTCATTAAGATGTGTGTGTGTGTGTGTGTTACATCTTTTGACACCTCAGCACAATAGTGGCTATGCAGTGGCAACTAAAGGTACATTTAACATGATCTAACAGTGAATTTGCACATAAGTTTAGGAAGACAAACCATTCATAATATGAACATTATTATCAACAATATAAAATATAAATCGTAAAGATGTTAAATTCTGTCAAATGTATATGAAATAAAAAATAAAGGTCATTAGTTGTGTGTTGAGAACACTCTTATTGGGTTATTGACAAATTTAGAAAGCAAATGAATTGTATTGTACAGAAATTACTACAAATGCATCTGTGTTGAATGGCTTCATTTTGCAAATATTATATAATGAAGGAGTCTCATAAATCTATTACTCTTGTTATGTTACTAATTTTTATTTATTTTCAGTCTGTACTTTTAAGATGTCAGAGAGGTAAAATAACTTTGATTTAGTGATATATACACTCTGGTAATGGTGTTAATGGCTGTTTGTTTTGTATGAATGTAATTTAAAACTCTTTTTTCTGATCACTTTGCTTTTTGTCTTGTTTTTGATGCTGCGACATAGTGAATGTGTGGAAAGTAGTGCTTTACCTGTTTCTTCTGGCATGTTCTGTTATTAATTTATTATTCAGGTATTATTGCTTACATTTTTCTCTAGCCTTGTGTATGCACATGTATAACCAGACTCATTAATCTCTTTGCAGCATACTCTGAGCAATTTTTTTATAAAATGCATCTTTAAATTATATTCACATATATGTGTAACTGTATGCTAATGGTGTTTGAAAAATAATGACACTGTTATTCTTAATACATATTAATACCTAGATGGTAAAGTGAATTTTGTTTATTATTATTGTAAACTTCAATTTATATGCCTATATCACTTTTGAATTATTTTTTGTGGTTAGTTTTGTTTATGAAAGTATCGGAATTCTTTTATATTATTATCTATATTTGTTTAAAGAGCCATCATCCTCAGGAACTACTTTTGTTCAGTGGGCAAATGAATGGAAGTATCTGCCTGCTTCAGAAAAGGTCCAATATCAGCAGACTGCTGAGGAACAGAGGCAAAATTTGTCAACATCTGTGGGCACCCCAAAATTCATAAGGCACCACCTAAAACTGATCAGTCAGTCGGTAAGTCATGTTTCTTGATTCAGTATGAAGTTATGTCTGTCCAGTTAACATGAAGTCATGTATGAGGTCATCTTTCAGATCCTATGAATACTTCAACCTGGAGGAAGAGAACCTGCATCTAACAAACATTGATTTATAAAATGTACTACTGTAGTGTTTCAGGTAACAATGTAAATATTATAGATTCCTTCATTTCTGTTTTTAATAAAATGCAGTTTTAAACAAGCTAATTTCACTGATGATTAGACTTGAGGTTCATTTAGAACTGATTTGTTTAAATACTTTTTTAGTTTTCATTTTTATTTTGATGCTGAGGTTGTCATTATTTTGTAAATCTTTGCTTGCCATTTAGTTGGCAGAGTTTGCTTGCTAATACATTCTCTCCCATTTTTTCGGTCTCTCCATTTCTTTCTTTCTTTTACTTGTCTGTGATTTCTTTCTTTCTTTTACTTGTCTGTGCTTTTACTTTGGTTTTTAGCTCTACTGGTCATATCAGAAAGGAAAAGAGCTTAGATGGCTGGTCATATCAACATTGTGTTTTCACCAAAAGACTTCGTATACTGTCTTACTGGTCCAAAATTAAAATGGTGCTGTTATTGAGTCCAATATTTCTACAATGATATCTTGTCATTCCTACTTTTAAATAGAAAGTAATTTGAACATGGAGGGTTTATATTTCATATTAACGGTTGGTAATGTGTCAGGTTGGTACTAATGATAATGATGCAAACTAGTTCTCAATCTGTCCACAGTGGAGGCCCTATGGATGGCTATATCAATATGGGGATTTCACCAAAAGACCTCTTTTGCTAACTACATAATCCTGAAAATGCACATCTTGCCAATGGTACATCATATATGGCTGGCTTGATGGCTGTCTTGAAATCTTGTTGTCCTCATTCCCCTTTAATGACTGGTAATATTGAAATGTGGGCTTTTCGCCAGAAGACTTTTAATGTCTGCTTGGCCTAAATGGAAATGATGTCAATCTGAAATCCAAAGTGTTCACAGCAGCTAATTTGATAATCTTCTTAGCACTTAATAACAGTAACACCAGAGATAGTTTCAAGACTTCACAGTTAATAGAAAGAAATGGTTTTATCTTGAATTCCTGAAAATTCTATTTGCCCAGTAAAGCATCATTTTTTTTGAGGGACTTTGTTATCATGTATTTTCAGTGTGAAGCTCTTAATGACATGGGTGTAAATATTGGTGGTCTGTTTACTGACAGTACTAGACGTGTTGGTGTATTCGGTAACACAAGGGCCTACCAGTTTTTTCAGACTGTTGAATGGAAAGATCAGTTCGTAACCAGCATGATGGGTTTGTATAACTAATCAGTTTTATATCATTTTATGACAATTTTTCAGTGGCAGAAAATATTTGTTTCTAGGCCAAGTATTACATTACATTGTTAGCTTTTAGGCAGATTAATAGTGTCATGATCATTTGGCCAAAATTGCATTATATGTAATAAATTTGTCAATTAGTTTAAATATATCAATACATAGCTGCTTTATTTACTGGCTTGTATATTTGAATTTGTTATGTTCAAGATGGTGTCCACTACTTTTAGACTAGGTCCAGATATTGTTTGAAATGCTACTAGGTTCAAAAGGGAAAGTGACACTTTTTTTGAAAGCTTGTTTTATACATGTAATTGCCAGAAAATAAACATAGATTACACTGGGTTATACATTCACATGTGAACAAAATTAATTAAGAATGGTAAAGAAACAAATCAACATATACAACAGGAATTTGGCTAGCATATTTTGTATTTATATGTAACTGAGTTTTTCTGCCAATTACAGTATTGTACAAAATTATTTTATACATTGGATTTAAGATCCATGTCCATTCATTTTCGATGGCATTTTGTTTGCAAACTCATATGAAGGCTTTTAAAATCTTGAATGACATGAATATTTATTGTTTGAATATGCAATTTAGGCTTCAGTTTAATTTTTTAGATTCACAGACAAGTTTATCACCAGCAGTTGATGAAATCAAGAAAAAATATGTGTCACAAGTGCGACAGATCTTTAATGACTGCTGGGGTAATATTTGATACAAATTTCATTTTTGTCATCACTTACATTTATTTAGATAAAGAGAAAGAAATATGAATGCCTTCTATAGTAATGGTCATCATTTGTATGGCAGGGAAAATTTATGTTTACTGAACTGTCAGTTAACCATGATAGCATTTTCTCCATCTTCAGTAATATGTATCCTTGTATCCTCCATGTTTGCAATTGAAAAACCCATTCAGTTTATCTTCATGAATTGTTCAGCTGCCAAATGTCATGTCATGTTTCAATTTTCTAATATGTTTGATGCATGGTAAATGAATGTTTATCTTACATTCACAAAATGTGTGTTATCAAGGTATGACTGATGAATGTTAAATCCATTACCCACATTAAGATGAAGTCTTCAAGTAAAAAAAACCTTTTATTATAGGTAATAAATATTTATTAAATGTAATTGTAAGTTTCAACATCTGAAATTTCATTGTACAACTTAATGCTTTACTTACAATTACTATGAACAAATGTCTGTCATTAAGTGACAATATCTTTTTCAGCCAAGACAACAGGAAAGAATAAAGTGCCATACAAGACAATAAAAGATAACTTGTATCAGGTAGAGATTAAGAACTTGCCTAATGGTGTTAAATTTAGGTAAGTGTTCTTTCTTCTTTTCTCTGTAGACTTTATATTCATTATGAGTAATATATTACCTTGCTGATATCATATATCAAATTATGTTGCCATGTATTAGGTGCTGCATTAGGTTCAGATGCTGATGTGATGTATCAAGTTATATTAGGTACTTATGATGCTGATACTATGTATCAAGTTTTTGCCATCTTTTGAGTTTTGTAAAAAACTAATGCAACATTGGATAAAACAAATGCACATAGAAAAAGCACAGAATACACTAATTCCACCAATGGGTATAACAGCAACATTGGTTAATGGTTTCATTCAGGTTTATGCATATGGTAAAAGTCCCAGATCCAGGGATGGCTGGCTGTGTTATACTTGTAATGTAGTATAAAGAAGGAGTTCATTTCATAATGTATGCACCCTTACCTGCACTCTTACAGTGACCCTCAAGCAGAGAGGTCATCTCTGTATCAAGTTCATATTACAGAATCAGAAAATCAAAAGAGAGCCACTCAACTTTTGATTAAGTATTGTACATTATTCACTAGCCTTGAATGCAAGACATCCTGCAAAATTCTTGTTCATTGAAGTAATTGTATGTTCATGAATTGTTTTTTAACTATCCAAGATTGTGTCTCAGTTGTATTTTTTTGTGTGTGCCAGGGACCCAAGCTGTATGGGCCTTCCAACTCTAAAAGAAATAATTAATGCGAGAGACAGTTTGGAATTCTCCGTCACAAGGTACTTGGCCATTGAAACTACTCTAAAATGATCAAAGTCAGAGAGTTGCAATCTAAGGAAACAATTTAAGGTTACATGTGGACAGTACATCATAAATTTGTAATCCACTCTGCAGTGGGACAAACTGAGAATCAAGAGTAAATCTCTGCCAAGCAGAGAAGCATAGTGTTTGTTGTTTTGGATTATAAGCTGTCTATACAGTGAAGATTTTATGCCCATTAATTATACAGTTTAAATACATATATATGTATAGTGTGTTTCTTATCATTTTAGATTGTGTTTTTGTTTTTTATTTTAAAAGGTTTTACTTTAGCTTACAAAATGTCTGTTAGGGTTAGTTATTCACTTCTTTATAATTTCTTTTTTAAAGGACAAGTAAAGTAGCCACAAGAACATCATCAGATGAGCCTTGCCATCTGAATCAAGGTAATTTATATTATGACATACCTTTTGGTGTGTTCGCAGCATGAAAAGGCTGATCTGTGAATATATATGCCTTGGATTATTATGCATTTATATTAGAATTCATACACTTAACCAAGTAAAGCAGTAATATATGTACCTAATATCGTGATAATGGTAGATTGCTTACTCAGTGATGATCAGTTCTAATGGCCATCTGATTACATTTATCTTTTACTTGTACATGCATTTGAAGCTTTTTTTGGACATATCCAACATAGATGCAGGATTTTTGTTATGTTTGTATTCATATAAAGATTTACTGACCAGATTTTGAAGCAACTAAAAGCTGTAAATTAAATGTGTACAGCATGTTCATATGCATAACAAAGTAATATGTTATTTAGGCCCTTGCGATTCTTTATCCATTTTGGCATATTTTTAAATTAAGCATTATTTGATGAAAACCATTTTGGTTTAGTTTTCTCAGAAACTAATTTAGTTATGCATTTGGATTTTAGTAGTCCTCTTTATATTGACAGCCAACTTAAATCAGATTTATAAGCTTTTTTACTTGTATTCTGAATCGTTTTGGGGGGGGGTGCATTTCGGTCTTGGAATTAGGCCAACTTTATATGTTGCACTATCCTTGTGTGACAGAATTTACGTGGTGGTAGTGGAATGTTGATGGCAAAATAGTAAAAGAAGCATCACTTAATTGCATGAGGAAACTTAACAAATTTTGTTTTCTTGCAGAACAGGTTGAAATTCCAAATGCAATTAAAGATTCACTGGAAGATGAGGGAAACCAAACTGCCTTTGTTCCCAATCTAGGTACTTTCTTAAGAATGGTCATTTTATTTTTACCTTCCCATTGCATTTTATTTTCTACTGGCCATTCATCTATAATTCGTTAGGTGGGTAGCTCTCAGCCAAACTGAGATTAGTAGGCATGTTTCTATACATATGTAGATGATGAGTTTATCATTGCATTGGAATGACTCTGCCTTCTTTCTTTTGGACTTGCATGCAATACATTTTGGCTGCCTTTTTTTAAATAAAAAATCTTGTAACTCATGTAGTATGCCTAATAGCAGTTCTTTTAACAAGTTATTTCCTTGCACATTTGCTTTTTTAAAAAGCAGTATCACTTAATAACATCAGAAAACTTAATGAAATTTGTTTTACTTCAGATCATAATGGTGTTCCAAATGTAATGCAAGAGTCACTGGAAGATAAGGGAAAGCAAAAGGCCTTTGTTCCCAATCCAGGTACTCTCCTGACAAAGGTCTCATTTCATTTTTTGCTCCCATTGCATTGTGTCATGGTAACTGCTACTGGCTAATCATCCATCACTTGTTTGCTGTGTAGCTCTTGGCTAAATTGAAATTAATATGCATGTTTATATGCATATGTAGACGGTATAATGAGTTTATCATTGTATTATAACGACTCTTTCTTTTGGACTAACATGCAATACATTTTAGCTGCATTCTTTCTATAAACAGCCCAGTTTTTTTAATAATTGTTATTTCAATAAGTTCTTTATTGGCACAAACATTTTTTTAAAGTCTCAGTCTGTCTGACATTCTCGAGATTGCTTTTTTAATAATTACAGTAATGATTTCAATTCAGAATTATTGATAAATATATGCATGTCCCTGATGCAGTATGTATATTCATTTTTTAAGATAATCATTCAACCACATCATCACAATAGGGCTAGATATTCATGCTCCAAATTTTTGTTATACCCAGCACAAAACTTTGGTGTCATTGAATTAAAAACAACATTATAACAGGTTTCTCTTAAGCCAGAAACAACATCAGATGTATGTGTATGTGTGATTTAGATTTTTAACGTTGCTTTAATAATCTGAGTCATATCTTGGTGATGTCTGCAGTGTGACAGTTTTTTTGATCCAGCACTGGGGCATCATGCTGCAGACATGTGGCATCATTTCCCACTAAGTGACATTATCTTAACACCAGGCCAACCAGTCCTAAAACTACCCTCTTAGTGCTCCGCACCAAGCATGGCAGCTGCTAGTACCATTTTTATAAGTCTTTCTTAGGACTTAGCTGGTGTTCAAACCCATGACATCCATCATCCAAGACAGATGCTCTAACCACTGAGCCACGGGAGCAGTCCAACATCAAGTCAAGTTAAAAACAATGTATCAACAACAAAGTTAAAATCCAATGCAATGGGAACCATATATATATTATATAATGGCCAGCATTATCATATATAACTTGTGAGTATGCAGATTGAGTGATGATACAGCATGCTTTCAGTTGGATTCTTAACATAAATTGGGAAAGTGCAATATGTCATCTTTAGGTTATTCTTTATTGCTGTTATGCCACCTTATGCAGGTGAAATTAAGTGTTAATACAGAGACCCCTATATTGTCTTCACTATTGCAAATGTTGAATACATTTGCTCCATTGTTTGTAAAAGTAACAAAATGTTTTCTTTATTCTTACACTAGAGAAATCAAATCATGATTTTCTCTAAGTTTCAACAATTTTTATAACAAAAATAAAGCAGTTCATTGTTTTACTGTCTGATAATTGTTTTGTACTCGTTTCACAGTTTTAAAATTTATTTATAGTTGAAGCTGAGCTTTTGATGGACCTCACTGATTCAGAGGATACAAATTCAGTGTTAGAGGTTATGGAACCCTCAACATGTAAGAATTGCTTTAGGAGTGTATATTAACCTCTTGTAATAAGTGTACACAATTTTTATCTCTTTATGTCATATATAACTGATAAATGCTTATGCAATAACTTGTTATCTGTCCAGCCATTAGTGCTAATTTGTTATTGCTTCTTCTCCTAACAAACTGGAAGGGTTGCTGAAACTGTACACTTATTTGTTGCAAGGTCTAGTTTGCCCTTCAGACATGCATGTAATATGGCTGCCATGGTGACAACCTTGAGAATCTTATTGATATGCCTTCTCAACAGCATGAACAGTTTTCTGGAACATGCATTCTTCTCCAACCAGTTTATTATTTTATTTTAATCATTCTGATCTTATTGAAAATATTATCAGTGCTGGACAAAGAATTTGTTAAGTGTTAGAAGCAGACCTAAAAAAACATGAAAAACCTAAATTTTCATTTGACCTTAGAAACCTAACAAAATCACAAAGAAACTGTAGGAAACCTAAATAGATAATATAAACCTAAAATGTTTTTTTTTTTTAAACCTGAAAAATATTTTTAAAACTTTGAAGAAAAAAACTTAATAATAACCAAAAATTTTCAAATTCAACTTCACTTCTAACCCTGTTATTATTATGTTTGCTAAGTTATTTAAAAATGCATTCAGGTTGTGGAAGTTATGATTTTTATGTGTTATATAGTAATATTGTGTGCATTTTTGCTATGAAACTACACCTATTCATTCAGAAAATACCCATTGGTCTTAAATGTCTAAACTGTACTCCTCTGACATCCAGTACAGCTGCCATGGTGGCCATCTTGAAAATCTTTTCACCTTCCCAGTTACTGTTATTTGTGATATTAAAGGCAGTTAAGACATATTCCTTGCATCCAGTAACTCCTCAGATATTTGGAAAATGAATTGTTCTCTTGTTATTACATATTTTTTTAATTTAACCCTGAGATCTTCTTCTTAATATTTCCAGTGATTGACAAATTATTTTTTTATTATAAATGACAGTTTATTGAAAATTGAATTATAATTTTGTAAGCTATTAAGATTTGCATATGTTGTATGTTAATATAGTATGCATTTCTTGTGATCAGTGAAATTATGTTGCAAAATTTGTGAAGTGCACAGTATAATGTATAACAGTGAGAAATCAAAGAGCAAATTGGCCTTGAACATGTTGTAAAGAAATTATTCTCATTTGTAAACAATAACTGATTTGAAATAGAATTGTTAGCTGCATTAAGCTTACTTACTTTGTTCTGAATTAGTGCTGTATGTATTAAATCTTTATTTCCAGTATGTATGTATGTATGTACGTATGTATGTATGTATGCATGCATGCATGCATGTTTGTATGTATGTATGTATGTATGTAAGCATCTTTGTATGTATGTTTATATTTATGAATATATGTATGTATGTATGTATGTATGTATGTACACATCTATATATGTATGTATGTATGTACGCATCTTTGTATGTATGTATGTATGCATATTTGTATTAGGGTATAGTATCATGTCCAAACGATAATGCCTTTATGGTGCCAATTAAATTAAAGTTTTAAAAAATTGTATCAGTCTATCTTATGAAAAAGTATAGGATTTAACTGTTCTTGAAATTAAATTATAGTGCCACACTCATGCTTATTGTGTCTACTGATTAACAGGAATACAATAAGAAAATAAATATCTAAATTTTTTAATTTCAGCTGATTGGTTTGAGGTGGAGAAGATACTGAAAACAAAAAAAAAAAGGAAAAGGCAAAGGCAAACAATATCTCATTAAGTGGAAGGGATATGAGAAGCCAACCTGGGAACCAGAACACAATATTAGAAAACCCAAAAAATTACAAGAAAAGGATTAACATCAATACATATACTACACCACTTTCCTTCAGTGTGAATATCATTTCCTATCATCAAACCAGTTATCATATTTACCATAAATATTCAGAGACAGCTTTATTATCTACCTATTCATTTGTTATATAGGTACAAATTAGTACTACTTCAAGCCAATTTTACTATAATTCTGGATTGATCGGACTGTGTAAAGATAGGGCTTAATATTTAAAAAAAAACACAAGATAATTTATTACATTTGTATTTTTATCACCCATGAGCTGGATTTAGTTGGTACTTATTTGTTCAAGTTTTGACATTGTTTCTCGATGCAACAATTGCAGTCTGATGATTTTTTCTAATATTTATTTCTTGTACATATGTATATATTTTGCCAATGTAATACTCAAATGATAAGAGTATATGCTTAGATCCTAAATAATTGTTATGTCCATAGCGTCTTTTTGATAACTAAATTGAATGACTTCATATTTTTCCTACATTATGATTTCAAACATTCAATGGCAGAACAGAAACACACTTGCAGATGTCAACACGTTGCTCCATCGCTGCTGAAATTTAATGTACTTCATGTACAGTAGGCACATAAATCCAGTCCATATTTCGTAGGTATGACAAAAATACCAAAATCTTTTCATTACAGATCAAATGGGAAAGCTGTTTTAATGCACATTCATTCACAATATGACTACAAATTTAAATTTTAAGTAGATCAAAATGCCATTTTCTTTCAGAAGGTATGTGTAGCACGTGACATTTCAAATTTATCTGGGTGGATTTAAGTGGGCATTAATAATGTTGTGTACTGATGAATATTTGCTTGTGTATTTAGCTTTTTGAAATGCGGCATACATTCAATTACTTTGTTTCATGTAGTGTATTTTTGTTTATGTAATTAAGCCTTAGGTAGAATAAGAAAATTAGCCTATAATAAAAAGGTTACTTCATTTGTATAGGAAAATATGAACTCGTTTTGTCGGATGGATATACTGCATTCTCAAGTGAAGTAACCTATAACTGTTAACTTGCTAGCTTAATCAAAAATGTATCTTGCCTGTAATATTGTGTATTCAGAATATGAACTACACAAATTGGACATTGAAAGTAGCCAAATTTCTGCTAGGTGACAATATTACAGCTATCAAAATGCAGCCAGTACTGACATATAGTCATTTAAAAGCCTTTTTAGAAACCCTGCCAGTATATTGTGAGGCAGGTTAATGTCAGTTGCAACAGAAGTTGTTGAATATGTTTCAATATCTTGGAGGACTCTATAAAAGATTCACCATGTAAAGTTGAGAAAACTGTTATTTATATCCATCTTGGCACAGAATCTTAATGTCACTTTTGTGAGGGAGAGGGGTGATTGGATTTTTATTTAAAAAAATGATATTTTAAGTTTGCGAAAAAAGATGTTGCTTTCCATTAATAAATTTCTCATTCAGGAAAAATGTTGCTTAGAAAATGCATTTTGATTTTGGATCGTGGACACTCTTTGCAACTTTTTCTTTTTTCTTAGAAGTCACTTTGCATATTAAACTTTAACTGGTGTTTAAGCAATAATCAGTTTAATCTTTGCTAGATGCTTCAGTATTATAGTTCCTTGCTGAAAAAACAAATTTATTTTGCATTTGTATTGAATTTGTCACAAGTGAATGCACATATTGAATAAAATGATGAAACTGGATTAAGTTTTGTTTTTACAATGTTTTTGTTTTTCATGCCTTGTTGTCTTGCCTGCTTTAAAGAGAGTATGACTTAGATAAGGCAGACTTTTTTCTGAATGCTCATAATTCTCATACGTTTGGGTTGATAACTCTCATACTGTGGAATCAGGTAAGACCTTTAATAGCCATTCACCTCTACTCTTCCTCTGACTCTTGATTAAATAGAAAATTTTGGACTTATTGATATTAAATTCTGCAACCTTGTTGAAGGATTTGGATCTTCAACTGTGTGTGATATCAAAATTATCCTTTTGGCAACTGTCAGTGAGAGACTGAAAAATGCGAAAATTAGTAAGAGGTGGTCAAATATTTTTGGATCAGGTATTTTTCAGTTTCATTATGATTTATTATCAAATGAGCTTAAACAGTACATGGAGTATGGTGAAAAATGATTACGGTAAATTAAAGATCGTTACTTTCTAAAGTACCTAAAATTCACACAATCTTATCACAAAATAAAGTTTTTCTGTACTGAAATTAGAAAACAAAATAAGGAATGATGCTGTTCAAAATACTACAGGCCATGCATTTATGTATTTCTGGTCTAGTCTTTCGTTGTATGCACAGACTAATAAATGCTGAACTCTCCAGCGAGGTATGTGGTAACAATTTTTCTTATCAACCTAACAGTGGACACCCAACATTCATGAATTTACATTATTTCTACAGTACCATTCAAGTCAATGCACTTCAACCCTACCTTGTAACATCAGACATGGTCATGGTAATTTAAATAGCCTATTTAAGACTTTGGTTAAAAAAATTCTACCTGGTCATAAGCACCAGATCCAAAGAGGGTATCTATCATCCTAGGAGTGGTATAATGTTCATCATGTCAGCAATAAAACTGACTTGTTATAATGTATAACAAAGTATGTTTCGATAAGGCTGTTTCATTACAACATGAACATATTTTAATAATGTGCTGTGCAAATAAATGTCAAGACAACCAAATATTTTGATTTGGCACAAAATAACTTCAAAATCTTAAAATAGTTAAACTGATGCTTTGATCCAAAATTAGAGAGAATTCTAAAAGACTTGTTGGGGCATTTAGTAGTTTTGTATGGGGCAGTATATACACAAATGTACATGAGAGTTCCCCTGTAAATGTTCCTGCAAGGAATCGTATTAAAAATGGTATCATTTTAAAGATAAATCAGGTATAGTCTACTCTGCTTTGCATAAAATATATGCTTTGGCAAATATTTCTAAATTTGGATTTGATACTTATGCAACTGAGGTTAATGAAAACCCATGCTGAGCATCCCAAAACATTTGACAAAAGGTCATGATATTAAAATCATCGGAACATTCTTCCTTATTGCCAGGATAAAGTTTAGTTCTACTTATTATGAGTAATAAACGATAATAGAAAACAACTGCTGATTTGCCTGTATAATTTCAATATGATAATACATGCAGCATTGTAACAGACAATTCTGTATACTTGCAGCGAACCTATGAATGGACATACCACGTTAGCTTGCATGAGGTTTTGGCAACAACTGCAGCAAGTGGTTCTCCACTTGGCACTATCTGTGCTGGAGTTTTGAGCAACCTGCTCTGTCGGACTATTGGCCACTTGTTAGTAATTACTACAATTATTTTGATCCACCTTTGTATCTGGTTAAGTTAAATTAATCTACTATTGACCTATAGCATTAAATCCTTCAGAACACTCACCTTTTTAGTAGTAATCCCTGTCAGAACCTAACACCTGTTTATCCATCGGTAAAAATTTTCAGACAGATGCCGCCACCCCATTTAAAAAAAATATAAAAAGTATTTTAAGTTTGTGTTTCTCCTTCAGATGTTGTATGTTCTATTTATAAAGAATTTTGTATGAAAAAAATTTAATTTGAGTTTTTGATGGGTTATTTATTTTTCCCTAGTGTTTATCTAAAGGGTTGTCCATCCGAGCCTTGTAATTTTTGTGACCTTTGCTAGAGGTCTCCTAATTCTCAGTGTTTGCTATTGTGTGTATGCTATATTTTCTGTATGTTTGAGACAGCAAGTATAAATCAATTTTTTTTATATTCCCCCCACCCACCCCAGTTGTCTTATTTTAATTCTTTGGATTTAAAATCCATTACAATATATTTTTTTAAATTATATTCCGTTTATTTTCAATTTTTATTTTGGCGATCGGAACTGTGTGATATATTAGGTTATGGAAAAAAAAATTCTATTGTTTTATTCGAGTGGTAATATGTGTCGTTCTTCTCAATACGTGTTAAAGAAGGTCTGTCCACTTCACGTTGCGCCCTGTGACATAGCCCCATGATGTCATCACCTTGCACTTTCCCCATGTAGATTCCCTCTAGTTTCATATTTCGGGTAATAGTATTTTAGAATTTTTCAATGTGTAACGTCATAGGATTCTTTAGAAAGTTCAAATGGTATTTGAAAGTTACAATAAGTTAGAATTCCTATACAAACCTTGTTATAATTTAGTAGATTTTTCCCCAATTATTAAAAATTTTACGATTTAAATTTATGTAATTTATATTGAGTTGGGGTTCCTATTTAATTTATATTAAATTTATAATGTAAAACCAAACTGAAATTTTAAAACTTGGAATAGGATCCTAAGGTTTGGTGGGGCTCATGTCTGGGTCGTGGGGGCTCTGGCATAGCTCTTAAGATCCAGAAAGAGGTGGACACTAAAGTGTAGTAGTGAATCTCTCTCTCTCCCGATCTCTCTCTCTCTCTCCCCACCCCCATCGACCGATCTTGACACACAATAACTTAAGTGCTTTAAACTGCACTGTTAGTAATAAAGTAAGCATCTATCTGATTAAGACATGTAGACCTACCTAATTCGTGGCCAAAACCGAAACCTGGGCCTCCATTTCATACTCGACCACTTTCTCTAATAAGACTAAGATACGTCAACAGTCAAATAAAACCAAAAGCTGGGTTCACGAATTATTTAATAATAATAATAATAATAATAATTTTATATATATATATATATATATATATATATATATATATATATATATATATATATATATATATATATATATATATAAAGAGAGAGAGAGAGAGAGAGTAGTGCAGATTAATCATGATAAAAAATTGCAAGGTGGTTTTTTACTCTCTCTCTCTCTCTCTCTCTCTCTCTATATATATATATATATATATATATATATATATATATATATATATATATAGAGAGAGAGAGAGAGAGAGAGAGAGAGAGAGAGAGAGTTAAAAAAAAAACAACTTACAAAACTGTGACAAACGAGACAATCGATAAAACCAACAGCAACCGTTGAATCTACTCTATCCAACTGATGTATTATTTTAATATTGTTGATATCGCGTTTTAACCGATACTATCATAATGTAAATTTTAGGTACCTTTATTTTATTACTGACATATAAACTTCTTTTCTGACTCCCTCTTTTTTAGGATGATAAATCTGCACTACTGCATCATCAGTGCGCAGAGAGAGAGAGAGAGAGAGAGAGAGAGAGAGAGAGAGAGAGAAAAGAGAGATAAAGTTAATGAAGCCCTGGAATGCAATAAAATAATAACAAATTTATGGATCATTTGTACAAATGAATATGTGAGAATGAATGAAACGGAAACGTGTTTTGGTCTTTATCATGTAAGTAATCAACCAAAAATATATATTCAAATTAATCCTTATAAAAGTGTGTGGATCGCTTTGGTTAAAATCATTGGTTTGTAATAAATATTGTGTTGATCACATATTCCGAATAATCATGCTGATAGAGGTACGTGAATTTCTTGTGTTTAAATCATGATATTTGTTGTGGTGATTACCCGCATGATAATGACCAAAAAACGTTTCCGTTCATAACTGGTGGCATAGCACGGATTCTTGTATTTTCCTCTCTATTATTTTGTATCAATGATCCATATAACGTTTTATTTTTTATTTTCATTTTTGCATTTCTTATTATTGCATTCCAGGGCTTGATGAACGAGCTTTTTGATGCTTATTGTCGCTGGCGACCAATACAACAGTCAGATTTACTAGAAGGAATTTCGAAAGATAACAGGCATTGCATACACGTATTTATGTAGCGATCACTGATATTTGTCGCCACTCGTACGTCAAGCTGTCAAAACTACCTGCTAAATGTCGCATGAGTGTATTATCTTTTCATTATATATTTAATCTGATTATAGAATATGAATAGATGCTAAACACTACGTTGAAGAAACGAGACAATTTTGGGCTATGAAACTTATAACGTATCCAGAAGCTTTAAAACTATGGATTATTGTTTACAATCGTAATGGAGTTACGTTAAGCTTGAAGAATTATCACGTATTTTAAATACTGAGACGAGCACTGTATTTCTATGAATGTCTGTGATTGTCGATAGCAACGCTCATTGTTCATCTAAATTGTCATTAAATGTTATATTAAAATACAACAACAGGTTTCTTAATTTGTTCACTCATGCGCACAAATACACACAATCTCTCTCTCTCTCTCTCTCTCTCTCTCTCTCTCTCGGTTGCGCATTAAACATAAAACCTCTCCAAATCGCAAATTAAATTTGATTCAAATGTTTTTCCGTTTTGCGGTGTTTAATATATACTGTTTTCGGAGAGAGAGAGAGAGAGAGAGAGAGAGAGAGAGAGAAAATCGCAAATTAAATTTGATTCAAAGGGTTTTCCGTTGTTTAATATATAATGTTTTCGGTTTATTGCAGAGAGAGAGAGAGAGAGAGAGAGAGATTTTCTCTAATACTTACATGCGTTGAGAGTTGTAGATATTTATAATTTAATGCCCGAGGGCCTCATATGATCAGAATGCAAAAATGGAAATACGAGTAAGAAAGAGAATTTGAATTCGAAGTGTACTGATACTGAATTTTTTCTCTCTCTCTCTCAAACACACACACAGACAGACAGACACCCACATGACTGTCGCACTAATGACGAAAAAATTCCGTGTTGTGTTTCACGACACCACAGTGACGAAACAGCAACACGGACAGATTAGTTAGTTCTGATGCAACTGAATTAAAGTGCCTTCACAGGAAGAAGACAGAGCTGATAATCAGGATGACGATGATTACAACGATGGCAATAATCGTCATATGCTTGATAGAGACAGTTGAAATGTTTCCAGATGTATGGGCAGATCATTTGTTTTAATGCAACAATATATTTGTTGCGATATAACCTGGGTGAAATGTCTTGAGTAGGGTCAGATTCTGAATAAGGATTGCAGGCTTTATAGCTGGATCAATTAATTAGACCCGTTTAGTAAAAAACACTTTAGTTTTCTATATGCTTTGTTTTAAACAAGGTCATGGTTTTGATAGATTCCATGACCTAATGGCCCAAAGACTGAATAATATAGCTGAAAAACATTAGGTGCGAACAACTTGATAAAAGTAGATTTATCAAAAGCGAAAACGTTGAAGAAAACAGGAGACAAATTTGGGCTAAGAAACTTATGAATTATAAAATTGGATTTTCATTCATAATCCTAATTGACTTACATTAGATTTATAAAAGTATCACGTTTATTAAATGCTTACAGAGATGAGGACTAAATTTATGTGACCAGGTGTTTCTTTCAGCATCAAGGCTCACTGTTTACATCAATCTTATGTTGATACAACTTTCTGTTTAGAAGGAATAGCAAAAACAGGATATTCTAGATGACCAATGAAGTGGCCATATTTGACCATATCAGATCCGGACCATTATCACTTAGGAACGAGATATCATAATTCTTGCCTTGAAAAGTCCGTGTTGATACGACCACTGATTCAGGTTGAGTAGCTTAAACATTTTCAAGATGGCAGCTATAGTGACTATGATGGATATCCACTGGGCACTGTTTGGATTTAGAATCAACAATGAAGTCTTCTGGTGAATATGACTTTTCTATCAGGAGGCCACGTTTGACAACTGATCTGGCAACCGGCCATCCCACATGCTCTTTTGATCTATGACCAGTAATGCTAATGTTAAAAATGTATAAATCCCTAAATAACTGATAAATTATAATGAAAATGCATGTGGGCCATACTGAACGTGCATAAAAGATAATTTGTAATTATTTTCAATTATGTAGGAAACTGTCATGGTTAAAAACAAAGTTTTCCTAACAAGGCGTGAAAATTATGTCATGAGACGGAACCTGTTGAGATCATGGTAGTAATCATCCTGAGTGAACTTTCTCTGGCACTCTTGTTTCTGGCTACATAAACAAGCATCCCTGGAAGGGGCTAGCACTCTACTGGTTGAAAAGAAATTCCAGGAATGAATGATACAAGATACAATTTGTTGAAAACCATGTCACTATGACCATCCGTTCTGGAGCTGTGTTAAAATGTTCCATGATGCCATGGTAGCAACCATATTGAATATACAATCAGCCACAATATTTAAGACCAGCTAAATGGAGTCAAATATTCAGGTGAAATCCCCATGTCAATATGACCATCAATTCAATAGCAGATTTGATAATAAGATTTTCAAGATGGCCACAATGTTGGACATAGTGAATGTCTGGGCTAATAAAACTTATTAGTGCAAGGTTAGCAAAAATGTACTTAACTTTACAATAGCACTCCACCAAAAAGGTATGTAAATTAAATGAAAATGTCTGAGAATATTTTTAATAGTATATGAAAGTTTAAAAAATTTTAAATATAAAAATGTATACATAGTGAAGGCACAAGTGACTCAAAGACATTCTAGGAAATAAAGACAGAAATGAAAGAACAACTTCAGAAAGTTCAGGTATGGAGAACAACCATAAAGAAAGGATTACATAAAAGATTATGCAATTAAAGCATGTTTATTGTGTCAGACATAATTATTAAATATATTTTGGTCACAATATTATGTTTTTGAGGCATGACAATATACAAAATGACAAACCAAAATGACTAAGTAACTATAGTGTACTTTATGTACTTTACAGTAAATGTTAATTTCCAAGATATATTTCATATAAAAATGCTATTGCCAGACTATCACTTCTTCAAGAATGCATGACTTTGTACTGTCATGACTTTATTATATTCATATACCCCCAAAATAGTCAATCAAGTTACTATAAAATCTACAGCACATAGCCAGCTTTCAAAACAAACTTAATAATGATAACATTCATCACTTTGCCATGAGGTAAAATAACAAAAAATATAACAATACTGTCTGACTACAAACCATTAAATACAGTTCAAAGTCACTAAGTTTTCAATAATGGATATGACAACAATTTATGTGACTCTACAAGCAGAAGTTATGTTGAAAACAAACCAACCACAAAATATTACAGTTAATGCACCTGTTCATTTCACATCACCACTGGCATTAGGTAATAGCCAAATCTAGTGCCACATTAAAAATGGTCACTGGAAAGAGTTGTGCTATTAAACATGGAGTTATAATCTGTCAAACATAGGATTTGATCCAGAAATATTATATACATAAGAACCCTTAAGTTGACAATAGCTCAACAGCTGCAAGAAATACCAGTAAGTGTATAAAATGTGCAGATGAAACTGTTTACAAATATTTGCAACTTTTAATGAATAGGTGTTATCAGTCCCAATACCTGATTTATCGGCTTTGTCCAATAACATGAATATGAACATGATCATTATGAAAAATAAACGATGAATTTGGACGTAGCATTGCTTAATTATAACATTATTAAAAAATCAGTCTCTTGTGAATCATCATAAATAATCATTACTATATTTTGACAATTTATTATGCATAATGTAGTGATTAAATCTTATCTCTTGCCATAATTTTGATCACTCTCAATTAAATGAGTAACCATATGGATTTAAGAGATAAAAGCGAAATACTGTTTGTATTTGAGACATGAAAACAGTTAACTATACATTTATCAGTAAGTAAGAATTAATGTATCTTTATTCTAAATGCAATATGTACAACTGGTAATAAGCAAAAGTTCAGAATAACTCTGCAGATTGATAATGTAAAACAATACTATATTTTGTTATATTTTAAAGATTATTTGTTCTGTTTGAAGAATTCAATGATTTTTTTCTCTTAAAAAAAAGAAACAGACACCACTAAAAAATCTGATAGGAGAAGGAATTTAAATATACATCTCAATGTCATCAGCCTCGTCTGAAGATGGGTCTGAATCCATCGATTCATACCCTTCAACATCTAACTGTTCTAGCAGATATTCATCTAATACAAGATTGCCAAGAATAGAGGGAATTTCTTGGTCGACATTTGGTAAGTCAAACTGTAATATCTTGTGGAAATGCAATGGAACTTCATTAACAATGCATACATTAGAGAACGTGTTTCTCAGATGAAGAATACATCTCTCTATATGTAAACCCTCCAAGAGCAGGACAGCCCTGTGCACATCACTCTCTGCTCTCTCAAATGAAGTTAGCACTGCTCCCTGTTGTTTTATGTAAAAACAATTTGTGCTCCTCATGTCACATGCAATTAGTTCAATTTCTTCATCACATCTCTCCATTGTTTCAAACAAATCAATTAGAAGCCTTTTAAGTTCTTCTGGAACTGCAGCTGGAACCTCTAGAGATTTCAAGCTGTCCAGGTCCATTTTATCTGGATACGGGATTTTGCTGCCTTCCAATAAATTGTACTCCTTAAGATGATGTTGAACAGCTGTGTTTACTCTTTTTAGCTGTCTCCCAAGTCTTACTGCAACAGCTTGTCCACCTTGAATAGACAGAAAAACAAGAAATATGACCTTTTATTATGCCAGTTATATTTATAAAGCCAGATCAACTAAATATATATTACAATGAAACAAAACTCCATACCATAAAAACATACACCAAATTAATTCCCTACACATTTTGTTTTATTGTTTCTTGTGATTACCTCTAAAATGATAAATTTGTAAAGATTGCCTGGAATATTGTAAGTCTTCTTAAACAAAGACAACTGTATTTCAAAACACATGTTTTAATTACCCCAAATATCCATTAACACTTCTTTCACATTCTCCTTTATCTCATGATATCAAGGCTTGTTATGTCAATACTTACACGCATATTTCTTCATCATCTGCAGTAAGAAGGTTCTCTCTGCCATCAGCCTTGTCATCACCTGGACTTTGGCAGATATTGTTTTTATATTACTGGATTCAGTGTGCATTTTATACTGGTCTGATGTCGAAGATCACCTGGTGATCTTTAAGGACCTTTCGTGGGATCTCAAGACCTGTTCTAGACTGAAAAACATAAATCAGAATACTCTGAACTGCCAGTAAATTGTAATAATCACTATATCTGTTTCCTTTAATTTAATTAAGTTACCGCCCCAGTGTTCATTTTAGGCTGCTCATGCGCCATCACTATTGTTTTCATCTTTTGCATAATTTTTTTTCCTCCAGAACAATTAAAACAGGGCAACAAAAAAAGAGAGAAGAATTTTTTAGACTGACTGGATTGTGTTATGTGTTGTGATGTGATTTGGATTTTTAACATAGCTTTAACAATGTTTCAGTCATATCGCTACAATGTCTGCAATGTGACAGTTTACATCAGGCCGCAGACATTTTGCATGATGTCCCACCCAGTCACATTATCCTGACACCAGGCTGACTAGTCCTAACACTAACCTCTTAATGCTGAGCACCAAGCGAGGTAACTGTTAGTATCATTTTTTAAAAGTCTTTGGTATAACTTGGCCGAGGATTGAACCCACAACCTCCCACATCCGAGGCGGACAGTCTAACCACTAGGCCACCAGAGCGGTCTGACTGAATGGAGTGCATACCAAGATTACTTGATAGTTTGCACTCCCAGCAAAAGAAGCATATCATACTAAACTTTAATGGCTGAGAGAAATCTTTTACTTATTTTGATTAGCTTGAAAACCAATCAAGAGCCAATGATCACTGAAAGAAAATGAAACAAATAGAAGATTAAATAGTCAAAATGCTGCATTTATTTCTAAAGTAGCATACAGACTGGAGAAACATCAGTGACTCAAATAACTAAAATACATTTTAACAAGTAATGGTAACCCAACTGTGAGGAATTAAAAATCACAGTATGAAAATTGGGAGGAGGGGGAGAGAGTCTGACAATGACCACAGGTGCAAGAATCATGGATTTATTCATTTCTGCAACAAATATTCACTTTTTTCAGCATTAAATACTTTGTCACTTGAGTCTGATTATATCATAGTTTGTTGTAACTATATCATGAAAAGTGTGGACACTTTAATTGTAGCTAATAAGGAAACTATGGAAAGTTAATTAAAATGCACAAATGAATAAATCCATGAATCACATGCTGTAATAAAGCTATGTATCTGAATCTGTTGAATAAACATGAAACAGGCATTAACATTTGCAACCAGTTTCTGAACAACCCCACTTTTAGACCATTTCTGAAATACTGCCACCATACCTAACCATCAACTTGAAAAAGTGTTGGGTGTGCATTTGTGTGTATAAAAATATGACAACTGATTAAACTGTTTTGAAAAACCTATTTCAGTCTAAGTTTTTGAAACTACTCTGATGCACAGAAACTATAGAATGACCAATTTAAGCCATCCAAAACTGCCTCGCAAACTATGCATGAGGTTGTTCTATTGTAGCTGATCCAGACGATTTCTATGCATCCTGCCAAAATGAATAGGCTGAAGTAAATATGCATCTCTGCAATTATTAACTTGAAACAATCAAAAAAACATATTATATATTATTCAATGTGATCACTGCATCTTTTTTATTTGTTGGTAGTTTTGTGACAACAGGCAGGTTTGACCTCATTCATAAAATTACAGCTTTAATTTTGACATATACTACATTCTCAAACTATGATGCTGGCAAGATGCACCTGTGCAGTAAAAGACACTGCCTGTACAACAATGCCTTGAACCATACATACAGTAGTAAATGGTTGAGTGTGACTTGAGACATAATGAAAATGAAACATATTTACCCAGACATTTTCTTCCTGATGTTCTCTTTAACTAGTGGATCAACAACTCCCAGTGAAGACTGACTGAAAGAGTATATATAAAAATAATACCGACTTGATGTATATTGAAATATAATTGAAATTTATGTGAAGTCTTTCCTTCCAAAGAAATTATAAAATTATTAAAGAAAATTTTATTGTTTAGGGCAACACTGGCACATTATTCATATCACCATTACAGGTTTAAGGACAAGCTACTGTATGAGGTTTTCTATGTCTAATTAACAAAAGGTATCAGTTATAAGAGATGAACAACTTACCTTAAATGGTAGTATTTCTTCAAACTGATAGCATATGTCTCTAATCGGGTAAGCGGTTCCTGAAATTTATTATAAAGCATAAATTAAACATATTGCTTGTGCAATTGCAGCTGACATGGTGAAGTCACCTATAATAATTGGAGGTTGAAATAATCATAGATTTAATAACATACATTACTGATGTTACAGTAAAATATAATTGATTCAGAGCAATTGAAAATGAGTAGTTTAAAGGTATTTTATTAATGAACTTCATTAGAAACAAGGCAAAAACACCTCCATGCAAATATATTTTAGCACAGTCACTATATTGGATGATGACCGACTCTTATTAACAATGATTTCTTTCCACTCCAAACTGAAATTCAGATCTGAAGCAAAGCAAAAAGAAATTAAAATGAGCAAAGATGAAATTTTAGAGATATAAATTCTACCTGACCTATACATAGGGGTGCTATCATCTCTTAAACCAAACTCAGTGAATGATGTGCTGTTATACCTTGCTTTCACTTCTTGCAAGAGAGTTGCCTGTGGAAAATCGATTTTTATCCTCCACTGACCATCTTCTAATGTCATCTGTTGACACACCTTTAAAAAGACAGCGACAATGAAATTATTTCAGCAAAGCCAGAAAAAGTGATATACATGAAAATAAATTCACAATAAGCAAAAAACCGGTCAAGTAATGCATGTAACGCAAATTTCTATATTACACTAACATGAAGCTACAATGGATACTACACATAACTCTGTACTGTGGTATACCACAATTGACCATTTAAATTGTTTGAAGGTAGGTCTTGGGATTTTCTTTTGAACTTTGATTTTTTTCTCTTTTACCTCAAGAAATCAGAGTACATTTTTTAATGCTATTTGGGGCACAGAATGTTCTTCAGAACAATCCCTGCTTACCATCCAAAAAATAGCAAATGATCGGTCTATCATATGAATGAGTCTGCTTACACTATAAGCTACACCCTGTAAATGATACTGTTATAACAACTGAGTGCTTGTGATACTGTAAATGATACTGTTAAAACAACTGAGTGCTTGTGCATAAAAATGGGAAGTGCTGACACTGAAGCATACACTCCACTAAGTGATGATAATGATACAGTTGGCAGGGAAACTGGAGTCTGATGCCAACACCAATGCCCCAATCTTAGAATTATGCACATACTTTTAACAAATTAACATAACAAGTGAAAAATGTCATTACTTTCTTTCAATAACAAGATTACTTTGCAATTTCTGTACATTCCTTCTTGATGATAACTGCTCTAATAATTTCTATCATATAACGACTCACACCATAAATGCTTAACATATGGCACCATTAAATGTATAGACAGGCCCACTAACTAACTAGCTTGTCAATTTAATGAATCTGTGATGCAAAGTTCATATTTGAAGAAACCAGTCTGTTTCTTGGAAATGGGTCATATACAGTTGCTCTAAATAGCGAAAAAGGAAACTACTCTTGCACTATTCTTACACAGCAGTCATCTTTTCAAGAATAATCTCCAGTGTATGAGTGGAATCAAAGAAATGATAATAAAAAAATTACAAAAGAACTTTTTATTGCTCTTTTTTGTATGCCAAAAAAGCACAATTCATATACAGGCTAACATAAAATGTAATCTGGTGAGAAAAGCATAATGATTATGCCAAAAGTGTAATGGTTGGCATGTATGATTTAGTGGAAACATAATGTGGTATGTACAGCTGGAACAAAATATCATGAGGAAAACTGCTCTACTGGTAATACCCTGCACCTCCATGAGCAACACTGCTTATAAAAATAAACTGAAAGCATTATATCCATTGCTCAGAATTAAATAACACTGCTTATACAAAGTCAATGGTTTGATCTGAAATTGTGTTTGAATTGAAAATGATTTGATATTTTGCTGTAATTTTGAAAGACATTTCCAATTTTTTTTAATAGTAAGGCAAACAAAAAATACAGTGTCCACCAGAGATGACTAAAATATGTATAGTGTCAGCTTAATTAATCAATTATTAAAGATTTAGCATTAGAGTTCTTGCACGTTTCATGAAAATCACTTCAAAATACCTGTTATTCATTTGTTAGTTCATGATTTTATCAGGTCGTCATACTTTTAACAAACACCAGCAAAATTGTTACAGGCTAACATGCATGGATGTTATACTGAAAATAATATATCAAAAAACAAAAACAAGCATAAGCTGAAAATCTTAATTAAAAAAATTGATTAATGGTTCAAAATATACATAAAGAAAGAATTAAAGAAAAGCATAATTTAAAAACACCTGAAATATTTCCTAGAGTTTCTTGAAGCATTCTGTTGGTGTTGACTTTCAGAGCTTCTGCTTTCTTCAACCTTTCTGCAAAGGTTTTGCCTGAAAATCAGTAAGATGATAATTACTGTGTGTGTTTGTGTATATAATTTCTGTAATGAATGTGAAAATCGTGTTTTTATCTAGATGTACTATATTAATTTTCAACCGGTCAAATCTATTCACCCCAGGATTTGCATGTTAGGACAGTTCTTTATGTATGTATACATTAATACAACAAAAAGATGGCAAGGAATTTTAAATATAATTAACATTATGTTTGATAAAACCTAATCTGTTAATGGCACAATTAGATGGTAATGACATATTTTCTTACTTGCAAAAACTGCATATGCAGAGACTACATGTACCTTGTTTTCTTTTAATTTTATCTCCATAATGCATAAGGCCATCAACAAGCAGATCAACACGATTTTCTGGAGTCATCTCCTTGGAAATGCTTTTAAATTTCCCTAAGTATGCCCACAGGCGCTCCAAGCACTCCCCATCAGTCAGTCCTAACCCAGGTGTTCGCCTTGGGTTGTACAAAACCTACAAAAATGGGGAAAATGTACATGACAAAACTGAATTAAAAAAAAACAGTTGAAACATTAATACACAAGATTTTGTATTCCCTTTACATGGTAATGTTCTTTCAAAAAAATTTGTTAATAAAGTGAATGTAAATTCTTGAGAACTGCAGTAATTACAAAAGCCATTTAATTAAAACTGATCTTAAATAAAGTTTTTCGTGATCTTAAAAATACAGTTATCTGAAACAAACTGCAACATTTTTACAAATGCCAGTAGCAAGAAGATTTCCTTTGTCATTACAACTTTGGTGCATACACCGAGCGTCTACATCATCATATAAAATTTTCATTAAAAAAGACAGGCATTTGATATTGGAACAATCAACAATTAAAAACATTTCAAAAGGTATATGAAGATATATTTCATTATGTTTTTACTGGTAAAGGGAAAACAAACCTGGCAAGCCATTTTGTGTCCATAGCAATGAAATATTGGGATAACTAGCTTCACTGCATCCAACAGATCAGTACGTTCTTTTTTCTAAAAATAAACAATGAAATTAAATTACAAAAAAATGTTACAATATCACAATGATACCATGCTAATAGAATGCACATGAAGAACAAAATTGCAAGCTGAAAATGATTAGAAACAACACTATCATAGGAATTATTGAACACATAAATAACAGTGACGCCAAAAACAAAATGATAACACTGTCACAAAGTGGTAATGAGGTTTCAGCTATGCTTCACACATCAATCTATTGACAGATTATCTGACATCAAATACTGAACCTAAAATTAATTATAAACAAGAAGTGTTTTCAATTGATACATTAAAATGATTAAAAGAAGATATGTATTGTACAACAATCAGGAAATGAGAGAGAATCAAAACAGAAAAATTACTGAAATACTGCATGAAATATGACATGGCCACATACACAACTAAGTCAGGAGAAATTCACCCACATAATAGACAGGGCAGACATGTACCTTCAGGTGGGTTTCCAGGAGACAAGCTATATCATACAATATGTGCATTTGGCTGTCCTTGTTTTCTGCAACTAATTTTTCAAGCAGGTACACTGAATAACCAATTCTGTAATAAAATTGAAATTCAAACATACAAGATCATATTAAGAAAAAAAATCAATTGTATAAGTATACCAAACTTTAGTTGTAAAATTTTGCCAGTAACAATAAGTTACTACCGGTATTAATGAATCTCAATGCTGTTCAAAACAAATAATCATTACAATATTGTAATCGACTAATTACGAATAAATGTAAAATTGATTGAAATAACTGAGCCATAAAGATATTTCCTTCAACTATGTAAAAAATCTTTAATGCAGTTACATTCCTTGAGGAGAGAAACTTTGGTAAGTCATTAACCAATTTTCAAAGATGGGAAAATAAAACTTTGCATGACAAATATTTACCCAAATGATATTGTGGATACTAAATTATTAAGACTTTTGATAAAAAAACAATTGCATACCTTTCACCATGTTTCAAGTTGAAAAAATAGTGTGGGAATTCATGACGACAGTCAGAACCAAACAGAGCAGTTTCATCAAGTTTCTTGTTCTTTGCTTTGGATCTTAGGGCACTGCCAGCTTGAAACTCACTACATTCCTGAAATAAACAAACGGAAACTTGCAAAATAAAATAACTACATCAAGAGTCCAGAAGATAAGGCAAAATTTTATGGTAAATATGAAGTGATTTAATAAACTTAGGTCAGAATCCTTCATCTTTATGCAAAGCAGCTAGATGATAAATTATTAAACGCTAATGCACGAGAATAGAACTTGTTATAAGACTCATGATCTACAAGATTTTCACTCAAGCATTAGCTGCATGTAAACTACCATTCTGTCTCCAAAACTGCATATGTATGACCTTCTAAACTATTTGGTGGAAATTAAGCATACATGGTACTTATTATGGTAACCATCTGTAGTGGATGGAGATGTGGTAATAAATTAATGTATCTGTCATCTGATGGCACTGGGCAGGCAATGGTAAACAAAAAGCATCTAAAAAGATAATAGCTTCACAAAAATATGAGTAAATTAATGAAACTGTCTTTATTTGAGGAAAATAGTATATAAAGTATAGAATCAAGTAGTTAAAACTCTTCTTACATTGTGAACTGCCTTTTACCTGCATATTCTTTGTCTTTTCTGTGGAGTAGCCATCCATGAATTTATCAACTTCATCCTGATCAAGAAAGAAATGACCATCATGTTTAGGCTTTCCTGCCTCAGCTCCCGATGAAACCTTTCTGACCAACTGGAAATCTGCATCAAAAGAAATAATCTTTTGTGGATTCTGAAGATGAAATTGAAAATGAGCTATAAGAAATGTTGTGGTACATCTGTGAGGTCAAAATTATGTTAAAAAAGCCTCTCATGATTGACTTATTTAAATCTAATTCCTTATACCCATCAACTTTCAATGTCAGAGCTGACATGCAATGAAAACTTCTATCAGACTGTACAATGAACAACATCAAATGACAGGTGCCAGATGGAAATGTGCATGCTTAATATTTTGCATAAATTTAGATTTATATATCAACTAGGA
Organism: Sinohyriopsis cumingii; assembly: GCA_028554795.2. NCBI lineage: Eukaryota > Metazoa > Mollusca > Bivalvia > Unionida > Unionidae > Sinohyriopsis > Sinohyriopsis cumingii. The sequence continues at coordinate 122,438,706 of CM068828.1, forward strand.
AACTGCATTTTTTATGCATAAAGGAGCTGTTTGCATATCTTACTGTATCCAAAGGAAATTTATATACCTGTCAGATGATATATACAAACATAATGAGAAACTGCAGTCTACAATACTAGGAATAATGTAATATATATATATATATATATATATATATATATATATATATATATATATATATATATATATATATATATATATATATATATATATATATATATATTCACACATACATACATACATACATACATACATACATACATACATACATTCATCCATTGGCTTCTTAAAGCAGCTGTTACCTCAAAGCATGCTGGGCACTGGGTTCCAGAATCAATTTCTTCACAAAGATGTATAGGGTGACTGATGGTATAACGGTACCAATTGCGCAAGTCCAGGTGGGCGGAGCTTAAGGTGTATGGAACATTGTATTCAGAATTAAAGAACAAAACTAGCTGTGATTGGTGCATTATGTAAGACTTGTACTTTCTGTTTGGCTTAAAAAAAAGTTGAGCCTCTTGGCAACATGTGAGTTTGTGTTAATTTCTATCTAGATCATATTTTGTATTTTTTATGATTTTTTTAAAATATGGTACACATGACTGAAAATGTGCTTGTTGTGACTAGATAACTCTTACCCCTGTCTAGCTCCAGTAGAGTTATCTCTCTTAAATGCAATGGAGTACCTGGTTATGTCATTGTCAAATTGACAATCTAGCATTGTTCTATATGACAGCGTGTGACATGCATGCCCAAGTAGGACAGAAAGTATATTTATTTCACAAAACATTAGCATTGAGGTATATGGAAAAACAATTGGTACCGTGATACCTAAAGGAAAGAATAGCCCCACAGTGTTTCCATAGAAACGCATACATGTGGGCGGCATTTATGAACTATACTAGTTTGATGTAGGAAAACAAATGTATGCTGAACACTTTTGGTCAAATATTGAAAGTTCTTTAAGAATAAAATGTATGAAATCTTTAGAAAATAGCACAAGATGGCTTTGGATGGGGACTTTTGATAACTATAGCTATGATAGATATAGACTTGTGTTACCTGATGCCTTTATGTATGTGCTGTTACCTCCTAGATTGGAATGCATGCAACAAAATAAGTTATGTAAACATAATATAGTTGATTTTGGCCAAATATTGGCTATTGTACCTGCAAAAGATGAAAAATCATGTGTACAAAAACAACTATCTTGTTCTTGTAAGGCATGCCATAAACCAGGATAGAGAACATTCTAAGTACACTTGTAGATAGATCACTTGTACCATGTGGGATGTTCTGGCATGAGTAATTTTTAGGTAATTTATTAAGGATTTGGTATTCCTTCCCATTTTGATTTGAATTGTCCTGCTCTAATTGTCCCCTTTTTTTTCACACTCTCCTGCTTTGAAATTGTTCATGTAGTTAGTTCAGTTCTCTTGCATTCCCTTTTGTTGAAGTAGCAGTGAATACCAACAAACAAGAACAGTTTCCTTAAGTCAGCATTTCCCATTGGCACTTGTATAAGCCCAATTATAATCTACTATTGACTTTCAATTAATCCTATTTCTTTCTGTCAAGCTGCTCCTGTGGAATTTCCATGTTTGGTCCAACATTACAGAATGATAACCATTTTAGTCACACAGTGCATATTCATTCCATTCAAATCCACACTGTTCTTGAAACTTTGCATCCCATCGCAAGAATCCAAATTGGCATGAGATGATATCTGCATGGTTATGGAAGGCTGCACTCTACATGCCGGCATTGTAGAAAATATGAACTATGTGATATGAAAGAGCTGCGTCATCTTAGAAATTAAAATTACATGACTCTTGAGGTCTCCACTAAACATAGGAGTCTAAATGTTAGGTTCTCACTTTGTCAGTAATGTATTTTGAGATAATTTAATTGCAATGAAGTTAATACAGGTTGTTGATGAACTCATCTATATTACATGGATAATGTATTCAAGGTTACCACACCTTATGTATATCATTCAGTTATCTCCCTTACACCAGTCATAACATTTCAAGGAAATAAAATCTCACATTTTCAGTGACTGATTATGAAAATAAAGAGAAGATTTGTGAAGTATTATATTAGCCCTCAATCTTGATGCAAATGTAAGTAGAAGCAATTTGATAATTTCTCACAGTAAAGTTTACAAGTTTAAAAACTGATAAGGTATGTTCTGCTTGGCTCTGAGATAAGTTTCTCTCTATCTTATGCCAATTATTATTAAATTCTTATGTAGAAGAAATATACTTTATATGTATCTATATTATCTAAATTATTCACCCTTTTATATTAGATGGAAATGAACACAACTTCACTTGAAATTTGGGTCCTGTAAGGGATGTTATAGCACAGTTGCCTTTGGGCTGTCCTTGGACCTGTTGGGCCCTGCCCCATATATTTGTCCAAGGTAAGGTCATCAAACTTTCACTTCTCATTTTTCGCATTGCTGATTTTGCCACCTTTAATTCCTTTATCATAAGCTACCTCTCCCTTTTAGATAAACACTTTCCTCCTGTTTTTAACTCCATTTGATGTGCTATACTTAGTGTTTATATTTGGCATTTTTCTGTATTTTATTCCCCTAATTTCACCTCCCAATCCAAACATAACCACTTAGAAGCTGCGATTTACTATATTTGGTGACTGACTGGCTTATTGAAACAATTTTATTCACATTACAAAGGAGGAAAGCTTACTATTTGTGTTACAAAGAGGATGGGTAGGTGGACCTTTGTGTGAGGACTGGTGGTTAGTGACCTCTTGTATCTGTAGATAGTGTAAAGTGGTCAAAGCTTATACTTTATAATAAGATTGGGTCATGTCCACCTGTCTCTGATGTTAAGTTCTGCACCTACCAAACAAATATAAATTCCTTTCTTTTAGGTGAATTGTACATTTTGAAGTAGGACAGGTGCATACTATTTGGTACATTGACCTTTGACCTAGTTATTACATAATATGATATAATGTGATTTATCCCATATCACCTATGTGAAGTTCAATAATTGGTGATATGAATAAGATACAACTCATAGTTGAAAGAATTCATTTTATTTCAAAAGATGATTTTGATGGTGAAGCAAAAGTATGAAAACAATAGTTCAAACAGCTCAATGACATTTCTATACACATTCATATAAGACATAGGTTAGTACCTCATCAAATTGTTTTTCACAAGTGAGACTAAGTATATTTGTTACTTATACAGTCCCGAACTATTTCACAGATTATTGGAAAAATTAAGGTTTGCTATAGGTATAACGGTACCAATTGCGCAAGTCCAGGTGGGCGGAGCTTAAGGTGTATGGAACATTGTATTCAGAATTAAAGAACAAAACTAGCTGTGATTGGTGCATTATGTAAGACTTGTACTTTCTGTTTGGCTTAAAAAAAAGTTGAGCCTCTTGGCAACATGTGAGTTTGTGTTAATTTCTATCTAGATCATATTTTGTATTTTTTATGATTTTTTTAAAATATGGTACACATGACTGAAAATGTGCTTGTTGTGACTAGATAACTCTTACCCCTGTCTAGCTCCAGTAGAGTTATCTCTCTTAAATGCAATGGAGTACCTGGTTATGTCATTGTCAAATTGACAATCTAGCATTGTTCTATATGACAGCGTGTGACATGCATGCCCAAGTAGGACAGAAAGTATATTTATTTCACAAAACATTAGCATTGAGGTATATGGAAAAACAATTGGTACCGTGATACCTGATCCTGTACCTAAAATTTCGATACTGCACCAGGCACTCATTCATTAAAATTTTATAAACGTCTTTAAACTGGAAAATAAACAACAAAAAAACAAGAATATAAATAACAAGTCTGATTCATTTTAAACTTTATACTGTATCTAACAGAAGGGCATACAATTTTGATATAATAAATATTACTGATAACTCATAGCACATAAGTAAACTGACATCTCCTGTAGAGATGGAATTTTTTGGTCCTAAAGTTTCCCTCCCAAAATTTCAACAGGATTTAATAAATGAAAGCATCTAAATATATTTCTTGTTTGAATGTGTCAACTTCACATGAAACGGAATCTTGTAAACACAAAACTTCATATAAAAGCTGTTTGATAAAAGAAAAGGCGATGTGACCAACTGAGATAGTTAAAATATGCATACTGGATACTTTGCCAAATAGCTACTAACTTTCAGAATTTTGTTTATCATGGATACAGTTTATTTCTTCTTTGTCCATTGTAAAACAAGATATTGTGATTACCCCAAAAAATGGAATGGAATATGTGTCACACAGATGGTGCATCTTCCTGCTATAACATAATATATACCTAAATATTATGTGACAGAACATTGTTTTCTCTCCCACCGGGTGATTGCAAAACTCGAACTCTCTTTGAAATGATATTTACTTTGTGGGAAAGATCATAAAACATACGAAGTTTTGTGAAATGTCACCTAGCAGTTTTGAAAAAAAAGATCTGTTGATAGGTAGATCAACAAAACAGACAGTTGTTATTGTTGTTGTGGGGTTAAACGCCATTTCTCAGCACCAGATAGGCTATACATGGCAGCCAGTATAACTCGTGGAGGAAGAAACGGGAAAACCCCAAAGAGCCATCAACCGATGGGAAGCTTTCTCACATACCTACATTTGCTGACCCAGTGACTCAAACCCACGCAGACAGGGGTGAGATTGCAGTGATCTGTAATGGAGAGTGATTTAGACCATTTGGCCACCTGGAGACCCCAAAACAAACAGGCAAAGGGTATTAGTATCATTGTAAAGCATGTGGATTACAAAACAACATTTACAAAGATGCAACAAAATCAAAATTATCAGAAATATTTATTTTAGAAACAGGATGCAGGTCTTCAGTTATTTCTATTTTAAACAGACTCAAATCACATTATGTGAAACTGAACCAATGAGCAGAATACAACAACTTTGGAAATGTATAACACCAAATTATATATCAATACATGATGTGTAAATGATTTCACAGGATAATGTGACCAAGTCTGTCAAATATTCAACAAACCCAGTGTGCTAATTATGGCAAAAAGCATAGGTTATAAAATCTGGGTGAACTGGATACTTGTAAAAATATTCTGTAAAATCTAAATTTTATGTTGATATATAGTTGCTACATGCCACAAATTGAAAACCAAAAAAAAAAACCTAATTTTTGCTGGAAACAACATAACTCATTACAAAAACATCAATTTACAAACCACTAAAATAATAATCTTTCATTACATATATAAATATTTAACAACTGTTTTCAAGAAAGAATATAAACACAAAAATGGAATAATTATGAAAAAGACAAGAACTGAATGCATTACTTCTGAATCAAACAATCCTTTGTGATGCTTGGACAACTTGGCCTTTAAAGCTTCACAGAAACCTTTGGTAGACACAGGACACTCCAGCAACAGTGCTGTCATCCACTCAAGAAGTCCTATGTGGAAACCTAAAATGGGATTCTTAGGTGAGAAAGGCCAGAGATAACTACGGATCATTGTAACTGCCGCAGACTCGCACCCACATAATTCAATGATACGCTTGTGCTGTCTGCCTGTTAAAAGAAAAATGCTTATTGGAAAAATGAAGGCGTAAAAAATGAACATTACCTGAAAGCAGCAAAGTCATTATCAGTGGCTGATTAGTATCATTAGTGCAAACTTAAGAAGCCTTATAATAAGAAATGTTTCCTCTTAAAAAATTTTTAAACTTGGCTGACCAGTTTGCAGGAAGAATTGAATTTTGTTTCCACATGTAGTAGTGATGTACATATCAGATTCAAATTTCTTATCATAAGTACCAGTCTGAAATGTAGCCATTCCGGGATGTTTTTTTTCTCCCTCAAATTTTGTCAAACAGGTTAGGTGATTTATCAGAGGCAGTTTGTTGTTGTTGTTGTTCTTGTAGTGTTTAACGCCATTTTTCAGCACACGATAGGCTATACATGGCGGCCAGTATTAATGGCGGAGGAAGAACCCAGGAAAACCTGGAAAGAAATACCGACCCACGAGAAGCTACTGGCAAGCTTTCTCACATACCGACATTGGCTGTATCCGAGACTCAAACACACGCAGGCAGAGGTGAGATGGCAGTGATCCGTAACGGAGAGCGCTTTATACCACTCAGCCACTCGGGGCCCCCAGAAGCAGTTTGTAAATTTCTGTTTAGAAATGATAATGGACCATTTTTAATTTGTATATATTAAACAGGATAAATGTATACCAACCATGTTCATCCATTACTACAATCTGCTGACAATAGATGGTTTGACATACATGGTTATCTGGCCTTCTCCACACTGGTGTATCTGTGTCCACACAAACAAATGTACCATTCTGAAAAACAAGAAAATGCTGGTTACTTCTCATTTGAAAAATATATATTCCCTCCTGTGGCATAATCTCTATACAATAAAAAAATCTTTTGTAAATAAAATTAATATTATTAATATAACTAGTGAAGAAAAATAATGTGAAAGAAAATAAAAAGAATGAAAAAATCACATTAATATGCAAATGTTGCAAAATGTTATACTCCCTGGGTGAAAATCTGTTTTCATAAACTGACTAGATCATCTGAGGATTAACAAGGTAATTAATAAAAAGATAACCTGGACTGTATATCAATATCTTGATGATGTAAAATATACAGACAACAATTTCAATTCATACAAAACAATATAAACTGATGCTAACAAAACTTACACATTAAAAATTAATAACAGCTTACTTTAAACACTTCAAACACGTGTAGATGTGGCAGACTGTGACAAATGTCAAGGCATTCTCTGCAGTACACGGCTGATGTGCCACAGTCCATGCAGCGAAAAATCTGATCGGGACTTTGTGTACAACAAATGCACTGACTGTGAGGTGGTGTAAACAACACGGCTGCGCCAACTTCAACCAATTCATCAGCAAGAGCTGCCCAATTTTCTAGTCTTTTTCTCTTCTTCTCTCGGTAGGAGACTTTTGTTTCATCTAAGGCATCTGCAAGATTTGTAAGCACTTTATTTGTTGTTGATTAATAAGAGAAAAATAACAGATTATACATCATATGATACATATATTGCAGTCACATGTAAAATCAATGTAAATAAGCACATACATGTATGAGACAGAAAAAATGCTAGAAATAAATTTGCTTTTGTAGTATATTCAGGCTGTAACCACTGTAATTTTATTCTTCTGTAATTATGCCTCTTTTGGCTGTTCTAATTTTATTGCTTTTCTGGAAGTATTTGCCAATTAAAGACATCTGTTAGGTAAGCATTTATTATGTACTGAATGATTGGGATGTCAATTAAAGAAAGACACGGTAAATATCAGGAAACATTCTATCAAATCTTATAGGAAGGTATTTTTGTAAATAAGAACATGTTCTTTTTGCAAGGACTCTGCATTAGGATCTTAAACTTGGGACAGACTGTATTTTACCTGAGAGAAAAACTGCCTCTTCTGATTGTTTATCTACAAGTTCTGAGTTTAAGGATATGGACCCAGATGCAGATATTGCCTTTGGAAGAGATCCACTTGTTTCATCTATGGCCACTGGGTCTTGTTCTCTACTAGAAGTTGGTAAAATTCTCTCATACTTTACCCTAATTGACTTGTTTTGAACAGATATATATTTTCTCTTGGCTGGCTTTCGATCCCATATGAACACCATTTTCCTTAATAAAAAACTGACACAAACATTTTTATCTACTGTTAAATGGATTCAACGACAAATATTTGCATTTAATGCAACGCTATGAAATAATACTATAAAAAAGCACAAACCATTCCAAAATTGTGGCACTAACAAATAAAATGGAATTATTAAAGTGATAAAAACGAAGAATAATTACGTCAAAAAAACCAGTGCTTTTTCAGGAGTTTTATTCACACCTGCTCTCAACTGACTTAAACACAACGCTCTCGCTATTGCATCTTGTCTAAACCAATATTGAGCAACCTGCTACAACAAAATTCAGCTTTGCTAAACTGTTCCTATAAATAAGGCTTTGCACATTTACAATTCTCCAGATACATCTCCAGGGTAATTTGTCAAAGCATTTATTTTTAATTGTACAAATCAACATCACGGAAAATGAATTATCAGGCAATCTCTATCAAAGATAATTACTTCTTCCATTTGATACAAATTATTATTGTTATAATTACTTCAGTAACAGACAACACAATAAATCCAAGATCAAAATCTATCATAAGTTTGGGAATGAAGCCATACTCAAGATCTACATACCAGGAACAAAGGGAAATTGAATGGCCCACAGCTTCTGCAACCGGATGTTTTAGTTTTAGAAATTGCGCACATGCGCAACAGAGAAAATATTCCAACAACATTGTTAAGGCTTGGTAGCTACATAACGTATACTGCATCGTACGAACATATACGTTGTTGCGGTTTGAAGGCCTTAACAATATCAACAATTCCAGGCTTGTAGGCTGTAACAATGGACGTATCGGGTGGAAACCCATATACACACGCAAACACACATTCACCTCGTCACTTTAACTTTGACCGTCGTTTTATGTTTGCACAAGTTTATTGAATATTATGCACACTTTGAGTAAATAGCCACACAGACGTTTGCTTTGGAGCCTTTTCGAGGAAAGTCAGGGTCCTTTTCAAACTTTGGAGACCCCCTCCAACACTTTATCTGATTCGGCATCTGTAGATGATATTAATATGTGTATTTACAGACACTTGTTAGCCTGACACTGTCTTTTACTTCCTTTTCATTTTACCTGGGATCCCAGTTGTTGTTATTCTGATCGATTAGTGCTTTCATTGTGATTTTAAAAAAGAACCAGCGAATAAATGGGTCACGGGCGTTGAATAACATCGTGAGTACATTGTAAGTGTACCCAGATAGTTCTTTATTCAAATCCAACTACCATGCATGTACGGTTAACGTTAACTTTGAATTTGAAAACCAACAACGGCTTCTTTTCATAGAAGAAAAAATGATCTCTTGTCAACGGCATTCACTTTTAGCGAACTCCTTTAATTAATTTAAGTGTAGTTTTGTTGAAATGCAGAGGCCATATTATGATAATCGTTAAGCGATCTCAACCTGTGAATCTAGATTTAATTGTCGGAGTCACCAAGAGGCTTCAAAGGAAGTAGCTTTTGCAGATCTATCACTGTAATCAAGATACACAGAGAGAGAGAGAGAGAGAGAGAGAGAGAGAGAGAGAGAGAATAAAACCTACGCCCACTCAGGTTTACTGATAAATATGTCTTTCGTCCGTCAAGTATCGTATATCGTTTTTCTCCAGTAATCAACTACGTAACAAATTCTTTATCTCTCCTTCTCCAGAAGACACTGCGATAATCATTACGAAACTTGAGACATTTTTATCCGAGGTCATCTCGATCCTAAATACCATAACGATTCTTGCTCTTGCTCCACCTTTTAGCCAACAATATATGTATTTTTAAAAATTGTTAAACTAAAATTCCAGTGATGACGGAGATTAATAATCCTCTGGTTATTATACAAAGGTTCTCTATCAAGTCAGAGAGTAGAATCCCCTCACTCTGCTTTGTTGTACTACAACTTCTACAGAGGCATGAGCGTATACGAATCCTCATATCTGTCCACCCTTCTGTCCTATACACAATCAATTTTTAGGAAATAGGTCCCATAGTCTTAATGGACTATTATGAAATTTGACTAATAGTATGGACATAATATGAAAATGTGCATGTCGTCATGACAACCACTTTACTGGTGCAATTACTTGTACAATAGAAATTGCCCTTTTGACTTGCGAGTAAATGCAGTGTATGGCTAAATCGTCGGAATGAAACAGGAATCAGTTTTAGTTGGAACTTTATATATTGCATGGTCATCTGAATATGTGCATATCAACAAATCACCTTACCGTACATATGAAACGCCTCACTGCATCCATGCTTTTACCTACGTCCTTGACAACAGTTTAGAATGGGTTTCATAGCAATTAATCCATGTCTATTGGTTGTGTATTCTTTATAGTATTTCTTAGCTTAGCTTAGCTCAGATTTGCTTGCACACTGATTACGTCCCGGTATACCTTGAAGCATGATATTTTGTTTGGAGGAAGTATCTTGACAAGTAATACACCCTCATTGCAAAGGTGTTAATAACCAAACATTTGTTCCGAACTCCGACCAGGCCAGGCCTTATTCAGAAATGTACTTACCTTTGCACATTAAATTAATTAAAACTTACTTGAGAGTTCACCACTCAGGATCAATTACCGTATGAGTACATATAACTTTGCAAAAAGCACTAAATTACCATTCAAATTATTTTATCAAGGGAAAAATTAAGTGGCATTGGTAATTGGAGTGCGAACTATAGACTGCAGTATAAACGCGGAATATTTGAGAAGATCGAAATGTTGAACAAACAATCTATCGATTTAGATAAATATGTTTACGATATGTCATAACATAGCTTCTCGGGTCTATCAGGAGTTGTTTATTACACTTGAATAACTAAGCGAACCGGTTTACGGTCTTGGATTGTATCGAATCTTCTTTCCGTGCTTATTAACTTGAATAACCATAACTTTGACATTTCTTTCCAAAAATATTAGAATAAAATATTTTATTTTGAAGTTGGTCTTTCTTGAATATATCTGACACGTTTTGTGAAACAGCTTTCGGAACATTACGAGATTGCTTTGCCATGTTGCCACAAAAGTATGGAATGATTTTAACAAAGTTCTCACAATGACGCTTGGGATTCCAAATAAAACTGAAAGATGGTAGAATTTGTATATATCTGAAAGTCGATATGAATTGTGTGCCTAACCAGATACAGCTGATGACTTTCGTAATCCTTTTACAGCAAAACTATTTTGCTGAAATAGTAAAGCAATATATAAGTAAGAAGTATCTAAAAATGTTTATATATAACAATTTAGTGATTTGCTAAATAACATAATTGTTAATGTACAGGTCAGATGAATTAAATTTAAAGAACTGATATTTATGTTATTATGTTCCCATATTAGCTAAGAAAAGTTATGTATATTAACATTTCATTCCCTTTTGTCATGCACATGCCTCCACGCCCCGATTTCACCTCTAAATATATATTGGTTTACATCCGTAAAACTTAATTGCTGACCTCCGCAACGTTTGCCCCTCACCCCACCCTGTAAACGGGGGGAGAATTGTCCCTCCAAATTTGGTTTTCGTTATCAAGGGGTTGACCGCCTTCGATGTTATTGCCCGGTTCGAGTAAATATAAATATAAGTGGTGAAACTTATAGGTGAAATAGATAGAGATCTGAGTAGGTATATAGAACAAACCAACACGAGCCCCCGTACACGTAAATAAACAATTTAATCAATTACATAAAAACACTGTGAAAATTCATTACATCAGGAATGTACTCTGCTTTTAGAAATTTAACTTTCACCAAAATACAAAGAAAATGCAAATAGACTTAAATAAAACAGCCGATCTGTTTACTGATAGATTTAGTTCATCATAGGATCGAGTGAACAATCGAAGTCAACGTCTTGTACGATTGCATAACCTGCTCGTCCTCAGTTTGTCTTACTTCCTCTGTAGCTATTCAGACCCTTGGATCTCAGGATGATACTTTCCACCGTCCGTCTCAGGATACTCTCAGAATACGTTTCAGAAATTAATACGTCGCAGGATTGCGTCACAGGATTATACGTCTCACTGCACTTCTCTCTATACTTCTCAGTATACGTCTCAGGATAATACGTCTCATACGTCTAAGGAGCTATTTTCTCCCTTTTAAATAAATATAAATAGAGACAACCTAAATTTCCCGTTATTTCTGAAACAGATAATTGTTCATTATTCTCCCTCGTTATTAGATTGCACTATCAGTGCTAAACAGACGCTAAGGCTATCAATCGACTCCACATGTCCTATAATGACCCTAGTTAGTCAAATGGCTAATTCGTTACGCCTTGACCTTACACATTAACACATACGCGAGGCCTGGGGTTTTGAGCCAGCCTCAATTTACACAGCGAATAAATAGGAATCAATCAATTACTAGATCATTTCAGTCAATACACACTTATTCTTAATCATACGTGAAATCTTCTAAATTCGGCGAATTCACAAGGATTCTCGTAATCATATTAACTAATGTAATGTATTAAATTCTTAGAATATAATTCTTATGTAAACAAGACGACAAATTCAAACAGTTCGTCAAACTTATCTAAAGAAGATTAATGTACGACATCCTATGCATAAACTCAACACAGTTATACTTCATAAAGCAAATTATTACACGAATGTAGAAAAAAGATTCATGCAACTACCAGTACATAACTTCAGCAAAGCATTATATATGGCATCAACAAATTACATGGAATTGTCACACTACCTTTGCTTTCAATGTTCCTCCCTCTAATCGGTAAATTAGTTCGTCGGTTCCTTTCGACAATAGTCCCCTTTGGACAACAGTTCCTTTACGGGGAATTTCTTGCAAATCCCCCGGAGCCTACTCTGGTTTTCCCCACGTAGAAAAGCTTAGACTGATTAGAATTTCGATGTAGCGGTTTTAAAAACCTAGAGAATTTTGTGTGGGAAACACGCCCCTTATTTAATGTGACCAATCAGAATCAAATATCTCTGCCGCCCTTTTTCCAGAGGCGCCAAAATCAGGGTCAGCTTGACCTGGTAGTTTGAGTAACAGAGTTTCTGCGATCTCTCAATTGTGACAACTTTACCATTAAAATGAAGTTTTCCTTGTCCCTAATAGTCCGCCTGGCTGCTGTATAAACAACTGTTTAATTAGGAACATAATTCTCCCTCTAAAGGACATTACCGTACACGGTAGTGTGGCGATATGATACGCGCCTGTCTCAATAAATCTAATTAATGGTTCTCTGGTCTCAACTAATGTATTCTTGTTAGATCAACAAAAAATTTGCCACTTTACACACCCCAACATAAATGATTACGTGGGCACCCTTGAGCTTAGGGGCCGTATATGGGAGAAGGTGCCAGATTCTCCACTATCCAGGAAATATGAACATACATTCGTCTTTTAGTGACATTTGGATTGATGTTTCAAGGCAGAGAAATAAGAGTTGATTATGAAGTGGCTTGTCAATTAAAGTAAAGTTAGTTGTCCAAAGACCTACAATGGTATCCAACCCAGGCTTCTGCCTCTATAAGAGTCTCTTAAGAGATACCCTAGAGTGCATCAGGCCTATTTAACATCCCTGAGCCCTAAAAGGGTATACAAGGAATTAGCTTTTAGTGGCCCGATCAGCATCAAGTGAAAATGAAAGTCTTGCATTTGCACAAATGTGCATGTCGTAGACTGTTATCGTCATTTTCTTCTCAGTATTTACATTTGATTAGTATTGCATGAAAGTGTATTATGAGTTCAGCATTTCATTCGTAGTAGTTATGTTTAAGCTCCTTGAATAATACCTGCATGTTTTACTGTTGATCGATCAGTTGAGAGAGAGAGAGAGAGAGAATAAACCTGCCCAAGAGAGATAATATTTGTGATATAGTTATCACTCTGAAATACAAAGATGTAGATCCCTTCAAAGAGATATCAACATCGCTTTTGTAGAATGTAGATAATATTCTACACGACCTATTCACTTCCGTTTCATTTTGCCTGGGATCCCAGTTGTTGTTATTCTGCTCGATTCGTACTTTTATTCTGATTTGAAATAGGACCAGCTAATATATTCGTCAAAAGCGTTGAATAAACATTAGACGAGTACTCAAATAGCTCTTGATTGAAATGCAACTACGATGATGTTTGACGTTAACTTTGCTTTTGAAAACCAACAACGGTTTCTTTTCATAAATGTTAAATAAGGTACATGTATTCCTTTTCGGGAAAATAAAGTATCTCTTGTGAACGGCATTCGATTTCAGCGACCTACTTTGATTAATTTAAGTGGTTTTCTGTTAACCTGAATATTGGATGACTTATTTCCATATACCTTCTCACAATTTTTGACCTAGAAACATTACATCAGTTACCCGAATTGATACCTACACACTACTTTTCCGTCATCAATCTACCAAATTTCGTGCTTAGATTATAAATAAATTGCAATAATTATTACAATGAAACCGGACATACAATATGTCAGAAGAAAATTTACATTTCCTGACATAATTAACTGACCTGCATTTTACATGCCATCAAGATGATAAGGACACAAAACTTGTTTAAAACATTTCATTTTCTTTCGAATATTTTTACAAATAAGGTGATGCTTGAGAAGATAGAAAATCAGGTTGCTTCAAGAGAAAAATTTGCAAAGATAAATATCTTTTATGTTTGAGTTTTAGTTTTGTTTTTCTCTTTTAGATACATATTATCATAACAGACGAATGAGAGTAATAAAGGTGCATACTAATGATAGTTTGCAGATTTCTTGTATCATTATTATCTTCGCTTACGGTTGTTGTAGAATGCTTAATTGTTCGAGTATGAAGTATGTAACAGACATGCGTGACCCATCAGTGCCGAATTGAATTTGATCCCAATCCTAATTAGATAAGACGTATTTATATGCCTTGAAAGGAACAGAGAACGGAATCTAAACACACACACACACACACACACACACACACACACACACACACATATATATATATATATATATATATATATATATATATATATATATATATTAATGAATTGACTGCGTTTTCTACGCTTTGGTTGGATGTATACAGTCACGTGATAGTGATCTGGAATTATTACACATCGATAAATTCTGGGAACTACTTTTGGTTCCCTGTTACCAGATCATTTGATGTGAAGTTTTATCTATATCAACGCTTTACACCCTAATAATAATAACAACAAGCTCCCACCCACCCACTCCTGTGATTTCCGATCAAAACTGACAAGCCACAGCTTAAAATCGATCATTAGAAGTTTAAACAAAATAATTGCACAGACATTCCTGCACTCCAACACTCACCCCTTTTGCCGAAGAAGTCATATTGTAGGCTTTAGAAGCCAATCTTCAGACATTATTGCATTTTACCTCGACAACATATTACAGCAGCGGTTATTAAAGGTCAGGGTCATATGTCAACAAAGGGATGACACTAAAAATGAACACGATTTTGCTTTTGAAAGATCGAAATGCGTAGAAAGTAACAACAACGTTGCTATAACAACACGTGCTATACGGAAGCTTAATTTTCAAAAACAAAATGAATATTCCTAGTTTAAGACCAACAACCATCTTTTTTATATATTAAAATAATGATCACAGCAGTATATCACTGGCATGACCCGCTATGACATTCTACCCAGTATCACTGCATAAAGAATCGATGAATCTTGGCTAGCGAAGATAGGGCTATGTATTCTATCGCAGTTGAGAGACTAATGAAAGAAAACTTCGATGTACATAAAAGTGAATGTTTTGTTGGTATCAACTGAAAATTTTCCAACCCAGGAAAATGGGCCTCAGCCAGCATATAACCTGTGCCATTGGGCAGACAGGTAACAATACTGCAACGTCACTTATGTTTGTGTCAGTCTGCCTAATTTGTGTCTAATAAACTGCGTGGTATATGCATGCGTGCATGCACGTATATGTGTGTGTTTTCTCTTCTTTATTTGTACATTATATTTACTGTCCCTAGATTATATGATAGCCAGAGCTATTTAATTGTAAGTTGACATTGGGATGGTGTTTCCCGACCCAATGAACAACCTATTATGGGAATAATAAAAATAAAAAGAAGAAAATCGTAGGATCATTCGATGTCTTACCGAGGAATATATATATTCAACACATTCATATACGCTAGTAAATAACTAAAACAAGAAAGAAAATGAATGCAGACTACCTTTCCTCCCATCACCTGCATAATTATTTTCGGGGGGCGGGGGTTGGTTGGGGCGAAACATGAAGTGTCAGCTGTTAAGTTTTACGGATGTAGGCCAAAACATGTTTAGAGGTGAAATCCGGAGGTAGTGGGGTGGGGCATGTGCCATCCCCCCCCCCCAGCCCCTATATGCGGGCGCACATGAAGACTATCGCGCTACCAGCCATAATAGAACCAGCAGATGATTTTAGTGGATTTCTGTCTTGCAAAAAGCGAGAATCAAAGTCACTTAAGCGATCATGAATGTCGTATTTCTTCAAAATCATTTTAGGGGTGAGGAATGGACAAACCCTTCAGACAGTGGAGTATATTCCACATAGATGACGAAACCAATGTCAGAATCGCTAAAGCATGTGTGGCCTTTGGCAGACTAAGTGCACAAATTTTGATAGTGCAACCACATCAGTATGCAAACAAAACAGAAGATCTACAAGGCCATTGTGTTGCCGACCATGTTGTATGCATGCGAAACTTGGACGGTTTATAGAAGTCATTCCAAGAAAGTGAAACATCTTCACATAGGCTGCCTGATGAATCTTTTGAGGAAAAGGAGGTAAAATAGCGTCATATACACTGAGATTCTCACGCCAGCAGGCTTTTCAAGGATCCAAACTCTGCTGATGACATCACAGATGAGATGGGTAGACCATGTCACTAGGATGTCAGACTAGCAACTAACAAAGACTGTCTTCTGTGGCAAGCTGAAGGATGGAAAGCAATGAGGTCAGAAGAAACGCTTAAAAGATCCCTTAAGTCATCCTTGAAACACTTCAACAATGCCCCTGAGCCTTGTGAAGATCTCGCACATGATCGTTTCACCTGGTGCAGACTTAGTCATACTGTGGTTATGTACTTTAAACTGAGGAGAATTGCAGAGGCAGAGCATAAATTAAAGCAGCATAATCTCAGAACTGTAACACATCCTCTATTGGTCAGGCAGCCCAAGGCGCCATTTCCTTACCAGTGTGCCAGCGACAGTTCAGAGCACAAATTGACCTGATCAGCCATTGACGTACTCGCAACAGCCAAACCAGTTCGTGATGTCATGGTCATCTTTGAACTAGGAGGACGAACAACACCAGTAGCGAAGCAATTGGAAAAAAGGACCCCAGTATACCAACCCAGGCTGATCCGATCCTTTCCAGTAACGAGCCTGGCACACCAACCAAAGGGTCACCGCAGCTTCTGTCTCCATTAGTGCATCTTACGACATGCCGAAGAACACATCAGGCCTATTCCTCAACCCAGAGTCTGCAGGGGGTTAAATGAAAATGATCTGTGAGTAACCTAATAAGCATCAGGTAAAAAAAGTCATGGGTCTGTATAAAATTGCATGTCGTTGAATGACATCGTTATTTTCTTTCGGTCATATAGTATTGCTTAAAAGCGTATGATGAGTTAAGCATTTCATTCGTCGTGCTTATTTTTAACCCATTGATAGATTCTTAATTGAACAGGGTGATAAAATACTACCGACCAGGCGGTCAAAATTTGTGAAATAGTTATCACTCTGAAATACGAAAATGTACTGTCATGTAATGTACCTACATCAAATATAAATCTATAATAGCTCTGTCATGTAATGCACCTACATCAAATATAAATCTATCATAGTACTGTCATGTAATGCACCTACATCAAATATAAATATATCATAGCACTGTCATGTAATGTACCTACATCAAATATAAATCTATCATAGTACTGTTATGTAATGCACCTACGTCAAATATAAATCTAGCATTGTACTGTCATGTAATGCACCTACGTCAAATATAAATCTAGCATTGTACTGTCATGTAATGCACCTACGTCAAATATAAATATATCATAGTACTGTCATGTAATGCACCTACATGAAATATAAATTTATCATAGTACTGTCATGTAATGCACCTACATCAATTATAAATATATCATAGCACTGTCATGTAATGCATCTACATCAAATATAAATCTATCATAGTACTGTCATGTAATGCACCTACATCAAATATAAATCTATCATAGTACTGTCATGTAATGCACCTACATCAAATATAAATCTATCATAGCACTGTCATGTAATGCACCTACATCAAATATAAATCTATCATAGTACTGTCAGGGAAAAGAAGACTATATATTTATATTTATATTCCCTTTATATTTAGAGTCTAAAGATGAAGTATAAGGTTAAAATGCATTTTACCCTTGATGCACTTTTGTAAACGCTTAAAAATAATCAACTTTTGTTCAGTTTCGAATTCAGGTGAGGGAATAGAGGAGTGGTTGTAGAGACGGGAAGGAACATTTGTGAAAACTAAGTATAAGACCTTGCCTTTGAACTCGAGTTTAAATAATAAAATGATGATATGTACCTTCTGCTTCCCTCCCACTTTTGCAATCAGGTGATTGTTACAGAGATCTTCTATAGGACATCCCACTAGTTTCTGATCCTGGCATGAATAATATAGTATATGTGATCACCGGAACGATACTAGGAAGTCATTTTATTATTGGGGGTTAATTAACTTTTCAGAAATCGCTTTTCGATGTGACAATTTCAGGTAGTCCATTTGCGAATACGAAAGGTATGTAAAGAGTGTGTTTTGTAATTTCAAGTCTGGCATGTAACCTAGAGAAAGTTTGTCGATTATGTAAAATATATCTCGACATTTCTCTCATCAAAGGAGGAATCAGCTAGTTAGGATAATTTGGTAAATCATTATGAATAATTCTATGGACATTACATAATTGTGGCTGTTTGTTCTTTCCGTAAGTGGAGCCAGCTGCATTCTCCATAAATATTGCCTGAAGGAACGCCTGTTTAAAACTTGACTATCCTAGCTGCCTTTAACTGTAACCTCTCTTAATCCATCAGAGTCTGCCTTTGACCATCCATCCCAAAGTAATTCTGGATATCCTCATATAGGTCTTGTTATATCATAAGAAAGCTGAAAAGATTTTCTACTCAGCTTGTAATTAAGGAATCTTAAATTATTTGGCAATTTAGGTATTTTCTATAGTCTACCTTCAATATGTCGACTCGAGATACATTTCTTGAAAAAGACAAGACCCGCGTGTTCATTAATGTCAACAAAATAAACGGTTTTCGCAATAACAGTTTGTGTTCTATCGGAAAGATAATTGGTGAACCAATCAATCATCAAATTCTATTCCATAACGTTTAAGTTTAGTTTATGCTCAAGATCTTTATGCTTTCGATATATTTAAAAATATAACACAGATGTATTTTCCTCTACTGAGTGCTTCCCAAAAGCTCTCATGCATATCTATGAGTTGGTACTCGGCTGACTGATTTGGAACAAATCCCATCGACATTTGTAGATAAGATCATTTTCCTGTAGGTATTGAATACATGTTTGAAAATGACCATTTCCATGAGTTTGAATAAAGAACTAAGTGACGAAATTGGTATGTAATTAGTTGTATCGTTCTTGGTATTGATGCTTTTTCCAAAATATAGGGAAACTTTTTTCTCATTAATGGACCTGTAAAAGAAACACAAATGTCTTATAATTGTCTTTGCTGTTGTTGTTGTAGGGTTTAACGCCATTTTTCAGCACGAGATAGGCTATACATGGCGGCCAGTACAATTGGTGGAGGATGAACCCTGGAAAACCCAGGGAAGAACCACCGACCCACGAGAAGCTACTGGCAGGCTTTCTCACGTACCAACGTTAGCCGAAGCTGAGATTCGAACTCACGCAGACAGAGGTGACATGACAGTAATCCGTAACGGCGAGCGCTTTAGACCACTCGGCCACTCGGGGCCCCTATAATTGTCTTTGCTACCTCTAGATAATTCCGAAAGAGCTAAATTAGTATCGTTGAATTTCGATTCAGATATGGAAACATGTAGGGAATGTAGTGTTTCAACGCACCATTATACTGCTTGGATAGTAGTGATGGTATATTACAGGATAATTTTGGTTTAACCAAATGTTGGATGATACTGGTTCTGAAGGTCTTCAAAATATTGTATAACCTTTACAAGAAGCATTCTTTTGCAAATTGCTTTAATTGTTTGCCTTAGTCCTAAGTTTTATTTTTCACCCAGTCTCTACAGCTATTTGTTTGTGTCGGTTTCTTTCTCAATCGATCTCTTTCAATAGTTCAAATTTGTTATAACATATTTACACTTCTAAAAGGTCTGGAAAATTATAAAGCCATACTGTCCGTGTGAACCATGAATATGATTTGTACCATTGCTTGGTTATCTAATATGTTTCCCGATGATCACCAATTGACTTGTCAGTAGATGTACCTCCCGAGTTATGAAATCTATATTACGTGATGCAATAGCACGACAGACCTGAATATGCTGAGTGGGTGGTAACTCTCGTGGATTCATGTATCAAATTTTTAATACTTTTTATTACCATAATAACACTGAAGTTTAGTAGATTGGAATGTAGCTTCACCTGCTTGTCCTTATCCAATACATCAGGTGTAGATTGGAATGTAGCTCCACCAGCTTGTCCTGATCCAATACATCAGGTACAGATTGGAATGTAGCTCCACCAGCTTGTCCTAATCCAATACATCAGGTACAAATTGGAATGTAGCTCCACTAGCTTGTCCTCACCTAATACATCAGGTACAAACTGAAATGTAGCTCCACCTGCTTCTCCTAATCCAATACATAAGGTAGAACTTGGGATGTAGTTTAAATTCACTTTCTTCGCAACAGGTAATGACACAATTTCCCTTGTTCACGCAAATATTAAGTCAGTCTGAAATAAGTTTGAATTTCTAGCAGGAAATTTCGATTGGATAGCTTAACTGTTAATAGAGATATTGCATCAATGTACATTATTATTATTATTATTATTATTATTATTATTATTATTGCATACTTCTCCTTAAATTAAAGAGATCACAAATAGCAACATAGATGTCTCTATTTCGGTGTAATGCGGGATGGAAAAGGAGACTGCACATGAAAAACAACTTTTCCCCCGCGTATATGCGTGTGTTCTAATAAATATTTTGCCATTTGGAACCGTCAGAGGGCCCAAAATGGTTACATCAGGCGAAATGTTAAACTAACCTTTTGACACTACTCGCCTGGCTTTGAAGTTCGTGTGATAGTTCCACAACAGACCGGACCAGAATGCATACAAATGTCCGTGAAATGAAAATTACTTTTGAATTTTACAAATTAGTTTCTTCTTTATATATTTTTATTTACACTTATATAGACTTAAATTTTGTCCTCGTGTTCTGAATTGTTCTCTCACCTGAAATGTTTTCCAGTTATCTGGGTCAAACCTTCCTATTAGAGTCATGTATACCTCAATAATATTAACTCATGGGACCGATTTAGCCAATGTTCGGCTTTTCAGGTGAAGTATGAATTATTAATCACTCTCTTTCATATGCAAAATCTTTAATTTCGCAATATACCAAAATAATTACGTGTCTCACACAAATAGAAGGTTCAAAGGAATGGCATTATTTACATACTATTCCTGGAAATTGACGTATTGGATCTTCGATTATTATAAACAAATAATGATAGGCCTAACGATTCAGGTGCTGTCAGACAGGAAGCAGCAGGTCGCCACCATATTTGATCAGACTACAATAAACCAAGT